>JAQZBX010013639.1:13688-39660 GCA_029593785.1 Cabassous unicinctus
TTTTTTTTTTTTTTTACTTCTGCTAGTTCAGATCAGGTCCTTTTTTAAACATATTTTTATTTCTTTTTAAAAGATACATAGATTACATAAATTGTTATATAAAAAAAAATAAGGAATTCTCATATGTCCCACTCCCCAGACCTCCCACTTTTCCCCACATTAACAACTTCTTTCATTAGTGCGTTACATTCATTGCAATTGAAGAACACATTATGGAGCATTGCCACTAAACATGGACTGTAGTTTACACTATGGTTTACACTCTCTCCCACTCAATTCTGTAGGCTATGGCAGGATATATAATGGCCTGTATCTGTCACTGCAATGTCATCCAGGTCAATTCCAATTTCTGAAAATGTACCCATATTACACCTCTTTTTCCTTCTCCCTGACTTCAGCACCTCCAGTGGCCACTGTCTCCATATCAATGGTATAATTTCTTCCATTACTAGAATCACAATAATTCTATAGTAGAACACCAGTAAGTCTACTCTAGTCCATGTTTTATTCACCAATCCTGAGGGTTCAAGGATGGTGATGCCCACTCCACCTCTAATTGAGAGGGGACTTCAATCCTATATGGCTGATGGATGGGACTCGCTTGCAATTGGGTGGTTCCTTGGTGTGGTGGTTTTCCATCCTCACCTCCCTGTCAGCTGTCCTGGGTGAGTCCAATGAACTGGAGAGTAGGTGCTGCAACTCTGCTGAGGCTCAGGGAACAGCCAGCACATGGACAGTCCAGAAATTCAAGTCTCCTGGACATACACCTACCAACTCCAGCACCAAGTATAGGTTCAAACAAAAATGACAGAAGAGGCATGCCAACTCTGTCACACTCAGGAGCACAATCTCCAAAGTAGGGCCCACTGGCAAGGCACCAAACTCCAGAGCTATCTGCCATGGCTGCAGGACCTGGGTGTCTCTGGAGCCCTCAGGAGACCCACTGTTTGGGGTAGTGTCCACTTTGGCCGTCTATGAGATCCTACTGAGATGGGCATAAGCATTACCTCTCTGATGACTTCCTGACTCACTTTAAAGTCTCTTAGCCATATAAACTTATTTGTCTTTACATTTTCTCCCTTTTATTCAAGCTCTTTTTCCAGTTGTATCACCAGCCAGTGCTTGGTACTAATCCCTCGGTGCCAGGGAGCCTCATCCCTGGGAGTCATGTCCCTCGCTCAGGGGAGGTAATACATCCACATTCTGAGTTTGGCTTAGAGAAAGGTCACATTTGACAAACAAGGAGGCTCTCAGGAGGTAACTCTTAGGCACCCTACAATACTAGGCCAAGTTGCAAATTCAAAAGCAAAAGGCTCATAAGCATAGTCACCATTATCAAAGGCCCATCAAGGACCACCCTTCTTCACTAGTCATTGTCCCTGTACTTGGGGGATTGTTGCTGTTCCATTGGAGAATGTGGCAGAGCTCCCCAGGATGGGGATTCAACAATCCTTCGGCTGTTGTGTGAATCTCTACCCACTGTGGCAATGCCCCATGAACATTTGAACATATTTATATACCTTATATGTATGCCCAGATGAACTTCCTCCCATGTATCACCCATCACTGACACCCCACACCATTGATCCTCCCCTGCCATAGTTGTAAACCTTCTGTGTACCAAAATATCTTCAAAAATGAAGCCAAGAATGTTGCCAAATTTGATTATTAGGAAGATGAAATAATAATAGTAGGTTTAAATGTAAGAAATAAAATACATAATAATTTAGAAAAACTAAAACTAAAAAAAAGTTAAAAAATGGGCCATTGAAAAATGAAAAATATTTTTAAAAATGTTTTTGGCATTTGGCCTTTCATCACTGTAATACAGTGGCATTTTCTTCCATTTCTTCCCTAGTGTCTTACTTTTATTTCTTTCTTTCTTTCTTCAAAGAGTTTTTAGGTCATAGTAATGTTACATACAGAATATAGGGGACTCCCATATACCCAACACCCTCCATCTTTTCCCCTTTCCCTATGAATAATCATTTTGCAGGTGGATTGTACAATTGTTACAACTGATGTACAAATACTGAAACATAGCTACTAACCTTGGTCAATGGTTTACACTATGATTTACATTTTAGACCATACACTTCTATAAATTTTTGATAAAATTTAACATGTCCTGTTTCCATCGTGCAAGATCATGCAGAACACTTCCATGGCCCCCTAAATACCCCCTCTTTCATCTATTCTATTCCTCCCTCCCCCGCCCCTCAGGGTCCATGGCGACCACCAGGCTTCACTCCTTGAATGACAAAGTTCATAGATATTTGTTACAACGCTGAGAGCTTGACACACTAGTCTGTGCTCCCCTATTGGGAGTTTCCTATGCTCTTGAGAGACACCCTCCCCCTCTATTTGAGAACATATTGGGCCACTCCAGCATGGGAGTCCATCTCCTTCCCACTCATTATGTGGGTCACTCCCCACTAATACTGCACACTGTGGCAAAATGATGACTCGCACATTCTCTCAAGCCTGCCCAAGTTGTGCCCTGCCCCAAATGACCCCCATCCAACACCCTAAACCAGTAATCCTTCCTTGTCATATTGCCAAAAGGGTTTTCTCATCATTATAGTTTCACCCACATACCCACAAATCCCCAGTGTTCAACTGCTCCCTTCAATTTGATGGACCATCCAACCCATCCTCCCCACTCTAACCCCCTGTCAAGATTGCACCGCCTAAACCATTATTATTGTTACACCCCTGTTATATCCCTTCACTGCCCAAGCACTTACTTCTATCTTATCAAAGTTTTTGCCCATATGGGTGTTGGCTCACAACCTTCTTTTCCCTTTCTATTTCCCGAAAACCTATCTTCCAGTCTCTAGCTCTCTGGGTTGGCTAGAATTGCTTAATTCCTATCAGGGAGGTCATTTAATATTTGTCCTTCAATGCCTGGCTTGATTCACTCAACATAAGGTCCTCAAGATTCATCCATGTTATACTGTGTGTTAGTACTGTATTCCTTCTTACAGCTGAGTAATATTTCATTGTATGAATATAACACATTTTGTTTATCCATTCAACTGTTGATAGGCATTTAGGTTGATTCCAACTTTTGTCAATAGTGAATGATGCTGCTATGAACATTGGTGTGCATATATCTGTTGGTGTCGTTGCTTTTAGTTCTTCTGGGTATATACTCGGCAGTGGAATTGCTGGGACATATGGCAGATCTATAGTTAGTTTTTTGAGAAACCACCAGAATGTCCTCAACAATGGCTGGACCATTCTACATTCCCAGCAGCAGTGCATGAAACTTTCCATTCCTCTGCATCCTCTCCAACATTTGTACTCCTCTGTTTTTTTAATGGCCACCATACTAATGGGTATAAGATGGTATCTCATTATAGTTTTGCTTTGCATTTCTCTAACAGCTAGTGATGTTGAGCATCTTCTCATGTGCCTTTTAGCCATTTGTATTTTTTCTTTGGAGAAGTGTCTGTTCAAATCACTTGCCCATTTTTTAAATGGGTTGTTTTTCTTTTTTCTTTTTGAGATATAGGATTTCTTTATATATGCAGGATATTAGGCTCCTATCAGATATATTGTTACCAAATATTTTCTCCCATTGGGTAGGCTGTCTTTTCACTTTCTTGACAAACTCCTTTGAAGTGCAAAAGGCTTTAATTTTGAGGAGGTCCCATTTATCTATTTTTTCTATTGCTTTTCATGCTTTGGGTGTGAAGTTCATGAAGCCATTTTCTATTACAAGCTCTTGTAGATGCTGCCCTACATTATCATCCAAGGTTTTTATGGTCTTGGCTTTTATATCTAGAGCTTTGATTCATCTTGAGTTGATTTTTGTATAAGGTGTGAGATGTGTTCCTCTCTCATTCTTTTGGATATGGATATCTAGTTCTCCAAGTACCATTTGTTGAAGTGGCCATTCTCTCCCAACTAAGTTGGCTTGGTGGCCTTGTTGAATATCAGATGACTGTATATGCGAGAATGTATATCAGAACTCTCAATTCTTTATCATTGGTCAGTATGTCTATCCTTGTGCCAATACCATGCAGTTTTGACCACTGTAGCTTTGTAGTATGTTTTAAAGTCAGGTAGTGTGATTCCTTCAATTTCATTTTTTTTCAATATATCTTTGGCTATTCGGGGCCTCTTGCCCTTCCAGAGAAATTTCTTCCATTTATTTAAGTCTTCTTTGATTTCCTTTAATAGTGGTGGGCCGTTTCCTGTGTATAAGTTATTTATATCTTTAGTTAATTTTATTCCTAGGTATTTGATTTTTTTAGTTACTATTGTAAATGATATTTTTTTCTTGATTTCCTCCTCAAATTGATCATTACTGGTGTGCAGAAATGCTACTGGTTTTTGTGCATTAATCTTATAACGAGCAACATCACTGAAATCATTTAAAAGTTCTAGAAGCTTTGTTGTAGATTTCTCAGGGCTTTCTGTGTATAGGATCATGTCGTCTGCAAATAGTGAAATTTTCGTTTCTTCCTTTCCTGTTTGGATGCCTTTTTTTTTTCTTTTTCTTGCCTCAGTGCTCGAGCAAGTACTTCTAAGACAATGTTAAATAAGAGTGGTGATAGTGGGCATACTTATCTTGTTCCCAATTTTAGAGGAAAAGCTTTTTGGATGACACCATTGTATACAATGTTAGCTGTGGGTTTCTCATATATACTGTTTATCATGTTTAGAAAGTTTCCATCTATTGCACTGTTTTTATCAGGAAAGGGTGCTGTATTTTGTCAAATGCTTTTCTCCATCTGCAGAGATGATCATGTAATTTTTTCTTTCAATCTTTTTATGTGGTTTATTACATTGATTGATTTTCTTATGTTGAACCATCCTTGCACACCCAGGATGAAACCCACTTGGTCATGGTGTATAATTTGTTTGATGTGTTGTTGAATAGATTAGCAAGTATTTTGTTGAAATTTTAGCATCTAGGGTTATTTGAGGTATTGGTCTGTAATTTTCTTTTTTGGCATCTTTGTTTGGCTTGGGTATAAGGGTAATATTGGCATCATAGAATGAGTTAGGCAATGTTCCTTCTACTTTCATTTTTTGAAAAAGTTTAAGCAGAATTGGTGTTAGTCCTTTCTGGAATGTTTAGTAGAATTCACCTGTGAAGCTGTCTGGTCCTGGGCTCTTCTTAGTTGGAAGGTTTTTAGTGACTGATTTTATCTCTTTACTTGTGATTGTTCTGTTGAGTTCATTAATTTGTTCTTTTGTCAATGTAAGCTGCTTGTGTTTTTCTAAGAATTTGTCCATTTCCTCTAAATTATCCTTTTTGTTGGCATCTAATTTTTCAAAGTGTCCTCTTATGATACTCTTTATTTCAGTGGGATCAGTGGTGATATCCTCTTCCTCATTTCTTATTTTGTGTATTTGCATCTTCTCTCTTTTTTTCTTTGTTAGTCTAACTAAGGGTTTGTCAATTTTATTGATCTTATTGAAGAACCAGCTTTTTGGTTTTGTTAATTTTTTTATTGCTTTCTTAATTTTCTATTTCATTTAGTTCTGCTCTAATCTTTGTTATTTCCTTTTTTCTACATCCTTTGGGGTTAGTTTG
Organism: Cabassous unicinctus; assembly: GCA_029593785.1. Lineage (NCBI taxonomy): Eukaryota > Metazoa > Chordata > Mammalia > Cingulata > Chlamyphoridae > Cabassous > Cabassous unicinctus. The sequence continues at coordinate 19,240 of JAQZBX010013639.1, forward strand.
TTGTACTTTTTCTAATTCCTTCAGGTATGCAGTTATATCTTCAATTTTAGCTCTTTCTTCTTTTTTTGGTATATGCATTTATGGCTATGAATTTCCCTCTCAGCACAGCTTTGCTGCATCCCATAGGTTTTGATATGTTGTTTTGTCATTTCATTCATTTCAAGGTAGTTTCTAACTTCTTTTGAGATTTCCTCCTTGATCCACAGTTTGTCTGTGTGTGTGTTGTTTAACTTCCATATCTTTGTGCCTAGTCTGGTTCTGGCCCTTACTGATTTCCAGCTTCATTCCATTGTGGTCAGAGAAATTACTTTGTATGATTTCAGTCTTTCTGAGTTCCTTGAGAATCTTTCTGTGTCCTAGCATGTGGTCTATCTCAGAGAATGATCCATGTGTACTTGAGAACTAAGTATATGCCACTGTATTTGGGTGTAGTGTTCTGTATATGTCTATTAGGTCAAGAGCCTCTAATGTATTATTTAAGGTCTTTGTTTCTTTATTGATTCTCCTTTGAGATTTTCTGTCTAATAGTGATAATGGTGTTTTAAAGTCCCCCACTATAATTTTAGAGGCACTTATTTCTCCTCTTAGTTTTTCTAGTGTTTGCCTCATGTATTTTGAGGCACCCTGGTTGGGTGCATAAATGTTTATGATTGTTCTTTCTTCTTGAAAGATTACTCTTTTTACTAATGCATAGTGTCCATCTTTGTCTCTTACAATAGTTTTGCATTTAAAGTCTATTTTGTCTGGTATTAGTAGAGCTACTCTCATTCTTTTTCGGTTAGTTTCTTGTAAGATTATTTTCCAGGCATTCACTTTCAGCCTCCTTGAATCCCTGGGTCTAAGGTGGGTTTCTTGTAGAAAGCATACAAATGGGTCATATTTCCTTATCCATTCTGCCAATCTGTGTCTCTTGACTTGTGAGTTTAATCCATTTAGTGTTATTACTCTCAAGGAATTACTTACATTACCATATTTTCTTTAGGGTTATGTATATCATATGCTTTTTTTATTTTCTTTTTGTCTTTTTCATTTTTCTTACACTTTCCTCCAACTCTCTCTCTCCTGTTTTTCCTTTCAACCTACAGATCTCCCTTTAGTAGTTCTTGAAGGGGAGGTTTCTTATTGGGATACTCTCTTAATTTCTGTTTATCTGTGAATATTTTGAATTCTCCATCATTTTTGAATGCCAGCTTCATCCAAGAGAATTCTTGGATCGAAGTTTTTTCTTTTTAGTACCTTAACTATGTCATACCACTACCTTCTTGCCTCCATGGTTTCAGGTGAGAATTCAGCCCTTAATCTTATTGAGCTTTCCTTATATGTGATGGTTCTCTTTTCTCTTGCTGCCTTCAGTATTTTCTCTTTGTCTGGAGCATTGGAGAGTTTGACAAGTATATATCTTGGAGTAGGTCTGTTGGGATTTATGCTATTTGGGGTGACCTGCACTCCCTAAATATGTATATCCATCTCCATCAATAGGGCTGGGAAATTTTCAGCCATTATTTCCTCCAACACTTTTTCTGTCCCCTTTCCCTTCTCTTCTCCCTCTGGGATGCCTATAATGCATATGTTTGTGCATTTTGTGTGGTCATTCATATCCCTAAGTCCCTGGTGGATTTTTTGTATCTTTTTATCTGTTTCACTATCTGTTTGATTTCAGATGTACTGTCTACCACATTGCTAATTCTATCCTCTGCCTGTTCAAATCTGCTATTATGTGCTTCCAGTGTCATTTTGATTTCTTGGATTGTGCCATTTGTCACCATCATGTCTGTTATCTTTTTATATATGTTTACAATTCCTTCAGTATATTCTCCCAGTGTCTTCTTAATATCCTTAATCTATTCCTTCACTTCATTAAGTTGGCCCATGTTATTTGTTTGGACAGCTTTGATTAAATGTTCAATGTTCTGAATCTCTTCCTGGTTTTTGGTTGGTTAATTGGACTGGGCCAGGCCTTCCTGTTTCTTGGGATGGTTTATAATTTTTGTTGGTGTCTGGTCATCTTTTTATCTTGATGGGTTTATTCAGTTGGTTAACTTCTCTCTCTACTCTATGATGTTATTTAGCAGCTGTTTTTGTGTGTGTGTTAAGTTTTCTCTTTTACACTTTGTTCTTCTTGTTCTATTTCCTTGCTGTTTTCTATTTTCCTTTGAAGGAAAAATATTAGGGCAAGAGAAGGTAAAAGAAGGAAGAAAAGATAATGGATAATAGTAATAATAATATTAAAAGTTAGAAAAGAAACCATATAAGACCTAGGAAATTGATTATTTAACTCATGTAAGCATTGTAGAGTACTAGGAATAAAAAAAATGGAGTACCTACAATGAAATGGGAAACCAAAAAGAGGAAAATATATATAATGAATTAAAAGGCAGGAATGATGAAAAGAAGGAAAGAAAAAAGAAAGGACAGAAAGAAAAAAGTTAATAAAAGAAACAAAACAGAATAGATGAGATAGAAATAAAAAACAGGAGAACTGAGGACTAAATAAAGAGAGGGGGGATATAAGTACAACAACAGAAAGTATAAGATAGAAAGATATATTACACTAAATATCTTACATATCTTAATATCTTATAGAAGCACCATTGTTTAGACTTAATCACCAAGTTCTCACATGATAACATTGTCAATCCCACTGTGTCTCCCTTTAAGCTGACCTGTCAACATTATCTGCCTTGGGATGGAAGAAACAGACTCTTCCACTCAGCAATAAATAACTCTAATTATTCTGCAACAATTACATCTTTCTGGTGATTATCCAGAAGGTCTAATGTACCAGTGTCTGGTTCAGGTCCAACTGGGTCCCCTTGGAAAGACTCCATGGACTGCTGTCTGTCTGCTGTGCACTTGTGCATATTTCTGGGAAAACCTGGCTTTGCAGCCTTGCAGGAGACTGAGTTTTGGGCACAAGCAACTTTTAGTGCTCATTCCTGAATTTCCTATTATGTTCCTACATAATAAATGTGATGATTTAAGGCTGAAATGCATCTTCAATTATGCTCATTTGAAATGCAGGCACAGTATCACCTGGATTGAGGATTGGGAGAAGTTCCCCTATATTCAGGAAAAGAAAGGAGAGGATATTGAGGGCGGACAGAAAGCAAATATTAAAGGACTATGTACAGGGGCCAAGGAGTTGGAACTCTATTCTGAAGACCACCAGGAACCACGATGGTGGGAAATGATGGGAGAAAGTTGCCTCTAACACCCCTGGCTTGGTGGCTGGTACCTCTGCCTGGCTCCTTGTGTCTGCCCTGCCTGGTTGGGGTGCCTCCTTCCAGAACTGGGAGGAGCCAGCAACTAGAGCTCTAGGAACCTCTTAGCCTTCCTGTGTGATGCTCTTGACACTCATCTTGGCTCTCTGTTAGCTTCCCTTGTTCCCATGCCTCTGACCTTGTCTCTGTCATTTTGGGACATCCCTGGTTCTGGTCATGAGGAGCCCCTCAGCTTGAGTCCACAGGTTCCACCTGACCCTTGCATGCTGGATGCTACTATCCCCTGGACTCACCTTAGTTCCCCCTAAGCAGAACACCCTCCATGAACCTCAAGCCTTGGTCTCCATATCATGATGGGACAATGAGGAATTGTCTTGCTGCTCAATGAGGAATTAGCTCAAGTCTAGGGCATCTGATCATGAGATAAAGAGGGGATAAAGGAAAGATTTTGTGCTTCAGTCAAAGGGAACAGAAGCATACTTGGGGAGAAGGACAAGCTGGACACTTCCAGGCAAGCAAGACAACACTTTAAGCCCTCACTGTAGACTGTGGACTTCATTACCTGAGCCATGACAGTCATGGCTTGCCTGAGCAGGAACATGACACAGTGAGGTTTGCATTTTGGGAAGATCAACATTGCTGTGTGGAGAGAGGGGGATGGTGAAGAGAGTATGTGTCAGAAGATGGTCATTGAATGATGGGGTTTTGCCTGGAAGGAAGGATAAGATAGGAGAAGGGATAATGGAAGATGACAGAGTGAGGGAACAAGAGAAGACAGGGGAATGGAAGAATGGATGAGAAGGATGATGGGAAGATGAATTGAGGATGAATACGATGGTAGAAGACTAGAAGCAATGACAAAGACATTGGCAGAGAGCTACTGTTCTTATAAGACATTGTTAGAGGGTGATTATTCTGTGTAATGTATTTAAATGTGGGGGGAACCAGTCACATGAAGGTTCCTTGATCTATGTACATTGTCTACTACTTAAAACACATTTTTGTAGCTCACCTATAGATCTGACCAGCCCAGTCAACAGCCATGAGTAACCAGACCCTGGTGACATAATTCTTCCTGAAGGGATTCTCAAAAAACATCACAGCTCCAGGTTCTTTTGTTCATCCTCTTCTTCTACCTCTACACCATAAACCTCTTTGGCAGCTCCCTTATCATGGCAGCTTCATCCCAGGGCTTCACCCCACCCCCCATATACATTTTCCTTGTCAACTTGAATAAGCTTGATGTTTTTTGTGTATGCAGTCTTTTGCCTAAGCTACTTGAGATTCTGGTTACAGAGGAGAAAACAATCTCCTACAGGGGCTGCATTACCCAACTGTTCTTCCTAACAGAGTCTGTTGCAGCAGAGTTGCCTCTCTTCAGTGTCATGGCCTATGAGCACTACATGGCCATCTGCCATCACCTGCACTATGGCTCCATGATGAGCCCCAAGTGTGTGCAGCTATGGTGGGAATTGTGTGGGGCATCAGCATATATTTTTCCTGGAGCTAATGCCCTTCTGGTATTACAATTAAACTTCTGTGGATCCAATGTGATAGATCACTTTTTCTTTGAGATCCCCACTATGTTGCTACATTCCTGCTCCTCCACATATTCAAATGATATTGTTACATTAATGGCTGATATATTCTATGCCATTTTTAATTTCCTACTCACCATGGTGTCCTACAGCTTCATTATGTCCACCACCCTGAAGATTCATGTGGCTGAGAGGAAGTAGAGAGCCTTCTCCAACTGTTCCTCCCATCTCATTGTAGTCACAATGTACTACACTACAGCCATCTACATTTACCTGACTCTAGTCTCCAGCTATTCCCCTGAAGTGGGCAAGGTCTTGGCTGTGCTTTATGCCACAGTGAATCTGACATTGAACCCCCTTTTCTACCCGCTAAGGAACAAAGATATCAAGTCATCTCTCAAGAGAGTCTTTACATTTTTTAGCAGAGAAGCTGTAATAACCCATTTTAAGATCAGTGTTGACTTGGGAAAGCTTTAAATTATAAATTATTACAGCCTAAAATGTATTCATTGTGTGCTATTTTAAATTGGAAAGCAAAAACTAAATCCATTGAACCATAGTTTCTAAACATTCCTGAAATTAAACCAACACTAATAAGGGACTAGTTAGGGACCTGTAAATCTGTTCCACGTTTAACAAATGGAGATTTTAAATGCATAGATATTTCTATTAACATTGTCAATAAGACATGCACTGTGTAATGGTGCAATGTAAATAGCAGAATGTGGCTTGTTTAGGATACAATTGTAGGGAATATTACCAGACTCAACTGCTGGGTAACAGCCATGAGGTTCACAGGACAATTTCAAGGTCACCTCACACACGCATTATGTTTTAACCTTTGTTCTTAATGTCCCTTACTGTTTGGGAGCTCCTACAGGGAAATCTAGGTCTTTCTGTAACCATACATGTGTCAAGTCCGTGCAGGGGCTCAGTAAACGCAGGTTGAATTGAACAGAACCACTGAGGAGAGGGGGGTCTTGCTGACCTGGCAGAAGATTTTGGAAAGAGCTGGTGATGTTAAAAGAGGTGGCAATAAATTACATTTAAGAGCTGCAGGAGAAAGAGGAAACTAGTGTCCCAGTGAGGCTATGGTCATGGTGCTGTTTCCTGTGTCATGTGGACTTAGAAGTATTTTATTGGGGAACATCTCAATGGCTCCTGTATAGGAGGAGATTAGTGACGACACAAATCCCCACCAGAGATTTTAACTCCTAAACATCTTGAAGCCCCTTTTCTGAGTATCTTCCACCAGAATTTCTTTCTTCCAAAAGATGCAACACAGTATATGGCATCTCCCAAAAGCACACCACAGCACAGATCATGTAGACCAAGCTGTTCAAAGAATAACTCTCTGGATGGGGCACAGAGCAGTGACCCCTGTTATGGGGCCAGGGTAAATCATAGATGGTACTAAGGAGAGGAAACCATCACTTCTTACATAGCAAGAACCACAGTGAGGAGACTGCAGTATGAGGTCATTTGAGATTAGCAGAGTAAACAGGGGCTATACAAGGAAGGAGAGATATCCTTTGGCCAGATGAGACTAAGAGTTTTGTTGGTAGTGATGTTTTCACCAATTCCTTAGAGAAAAAGGATTTGAAATTAATGTAATGTTCATTGTGGAAATTGTGTGTGTGTGTGTGTGTGTGTGTGTGTGTATGTGTGTGTGTGTATAGAGTATATTTGAGCTCATTTTGAATTGAGAAAACTCTGTTGAAATTCACATTTCATTGTGGGGTAATCTTCACAATTGATGACCTTGTGTATTAGTCATCCAAAGGGGTGCTGATGCAAAATACCAGAAATCTGTGGGCTTTTATAAAGGATATTTATTTGGGGTAATAGCTTACAGTCACAAGGCCCTAAAAAGTCCAACTCAAAGTACCATAAGAAGTACTTTCTCATCCAGAGTTTGTTGCCACATGTCAATGCAAAATAGCAGGTGATGTCTGCAAGGGTTCAGTCTTCCTCCTCCTCCCAAGCCTCCATGGTCCCAGCTTCTTCCAATCTCAGCTGCAACTTGGGACAAGTCTTGTCTTTTCCTGGGGCTTTCTCTCTAGATGCAGCTGTGTTGCTCTCACCACAAGGCCAGCTCTAAACTGTCAGGCAAATGGCTCATCTCTCTCCCAGGGGCCTCTGCTCTGTCTAATGGAGCCTTCTCTCTTTCCACACATCTGCTTCTCTGCATGCATACTTCTCAGGCTTCATGATCAAAATGCCAACTAACTCCTCTGCCTTGTCATTTTCTATGTGAGTCCCCACCCACCAAGGGCACAGGGAATCAATGTCCTACTGTTGTGGCCCAATCAAAGACTTAATCATAATTTAACCAAGTAAGGGTGAAACCTCTGAATCCAATACAATATAATGTGCCCAAACTGCTACACTCCAGCATCTGAATTCCAATATTCAATATCCATTACAATATTCAAAAAAACCTTACATCAGTAAAATACTAAATACAGAATCCTATCACAATCAGTTAAAAGAAATTGTGATGGTTAGGCTAATGTGTCAACTCAGCCAGGTAATTGTGTCCAGGTGTTAGGTCCAGCAAGCACTGGGCTAATTGTAATACAAAAGTATTTATGGACTTCAATCACCAGTGAGTTTACTGCGTGGATGGCTGATTACATCTGCATCAATCAGGGAGGTTGCATCAGCAATGGGTGATGCTTTTATCCAATCAGTTGAATGCCTTAAAAGGGGAAGTGATTCCAACATTCAGAGAGAATTTCCCTCTGGACAGCCAACTTCTCCCAGAAACTCATCAAGGATCTTTCATCAGACTTTCATCGGAGCCCCTGGCTTGCAGCCTGCCTGCGGAACCTGGACTTGTGCATCCCCACGGTCGCGTGAGAGACTTATAAAATCTCATATTATTAACAGATATCTCCTGTTGATTTTGTTTCCTGAGAGAACCCTGACTAATACAGAAATACAGATTGTCTTGAGGCAAAGTCCCATCTGGCTGCAGACCTCTGAAACTTACAAAACAATTTATCTGCTTCCAATACACAAATAGACAAAGGATAAACATTTGCATTATCATAAAGAGAAATTGAGAGGGAAACATGAGTCACAGGTCCTTTACAGTTTTGAAAACCTGAAGGGCACAATCACTAGATTTCAAAGTCTGAGAGTCATTCTCAAGATGATGGTTTCTTCTCCATGGGGCCTCATGAGGACCTACCCTTTCCACAGGCTTGCCCAATGGTCATTTTCTTGGTTCTGCCCTCATCAAGCATCTGGTTGGTGACCAAGCTCCAGACCTCATCCTCCAAGAGTGTTGGGGTGATTGCCACATGATACCCAATCTTTGGGTTAGAGTCTTAACATCCCTAGTATGGTGCAGTGAAGACAACATTCTCCCTAACCTTCAGCATACAGGCCAACCCTCTCAGAGCAATGAGTTGGTGACCTCACCTTCCCTAATCCATGGGGGACAGGCCTACCCATATCAGACCTATGGGGTGGTGACCGTAACCTCCCTTAACTCCAGGGGAATGTGCTCCACCCTCTCTGTATCCTGGGGTGGCAAAATTCTCCCTGAACATTTTGTGGGAACATCCACCCTCTTCAACTGCTAGGGCAAACTCACCCTATCTGTACACATGGGTGGGGTTCCTCTCTTGGCCCAATGAGATGTCTTAATTCCAGATCTCACCTTCTATGGTTTTCCTCTTAAAGTTATTTCTCCTTCCATCTCTCCCTTCTTTGTCCCTTTTATTCCAGGCTAACAGTGATTTTGTTCATACTGCTATCTCAAAAACTTTGTTGGTTCAGCATGCAGGAAGCAGGGGTCCAAGCCATCACACAGTAAGACTTTCCACAAGTCTTTCTTAGAAAACTGCATTTTCAATCTTGATTTACAAGTTACAAGTTTAGTTAAGTCCTCAAATGGGGCACTTTTACCTGGAAGCTTGCTTTCCAGAGGCTTGGAATTTCTGGAATCTGTTTCTGTTTTCTTTGTGCACAACCATTCAGTTCTCAGCTTATCTCTCTCATCTAGCATTTTACTATAAGCTGCAAGGAGAAGCCAAGCTGCATTCTCCAAGTTTACTTTGGAAAATTCTTCAGCTAAATGCCCATGCTCACTATTTTCAAATTCTGTGTCCATTAAACATCAGAAGATAATATTGCTAATTTCTCTGCAACTACAAAGCACAGATCGCCTTTCCTCCAGTTTCCAATAATAGTTTTATCATTTACTTCTAAGGCATCATAAATAGTCTCTTCAAAACACTCTAAGCCTTTTCTATCAAACATCTCACAATTCCTCCAAAAATACCCCTTACCCATTTATAAAACCATTCCAGCATTTTGGTAATTTCAAAAGTGCTTCCCAACTTTTTGGTACCAAATTCTGTATTAGTCAGCCAAAGGGGTGCTGATGCAAAATACCAGAAATCTGTGGGCTTTTATAAAGGGTATTTAATTGGGGTAAAAGCTTACAGTCACAAGGCCTTAAAGATTCCAACTCAAGGAGGCATAAGAAGTACATTCTCACCCACAGTCTGTTGCTACATGTTGATGCAAGATGGTGGGCGATATCTGTGAGAGCTCAGTTTTCCTCCTTCTCCCAAAGTTCTGTGGTCCCAGCTTCTTACAATCTCCACCACAGGCTGGGACAAGTCTTGTCTTTCTCCAGGGGCTCATTTCTCTCTGGGCTCAGCTGCTCTGCTCTCTCTGCAAGGCCAGCTGTAAACTGTCAGGCAATGGCTCATCTGTCTTCCCAGGGCCTCTGCTGTGTCTAATGATGACTTCTCTCTTTCCTCACATATCTGCTTGTCTCTGTGCTTACTTCCCAGGCTCCAGGTTCAAAACTCCAACTAACTCCTGTGCTTTGTCAGAGGCTTACTGATGTGGCCCAATCAAAGCTTTAATCATAATTTAATCAAGTAAGAGTGAAACATCTGAATCCAATACAATATAATATGCCCAGAGGAACAGACCATTTTACAGACATAATAAGCATTTCTTTTTGGAATTCATCAATAATATTAAACTGCCACACTCCACACTCTGAATTCCAAAAATACATTACAATGTTAAAAATAATCTTAAATCAGTATAATACTAAATATAGAATCATATCAAAATCAGTTTAAAGAAATACAGTTTGTGCAGAGGAACACACTAGTTTACAAACATAATCTAATATCTATTTTTGGAATTCATAAATAATACCAAACTTCTACACCTTGGGACAGGCATTGTTCCAAATTAACAAACCTTTCAGAAACTCTTTGAGAAGTTCCGTTTTCTGGAACAATGAACCCCCATCTTTACAGTATATTCCAGGCTTCTAGGTGGTCCAGGAAAGCCATACCTATTACCAAATGGTGCTCTAAGAAGATTTACTCCTTTTAGATGTTGTGTTTTTACAAGTTACTGTGGATTGATCATTTCTGGATGTTTTATTTTTAGAAGTTACTGTGGCTGTGGAAGCCTTTGGTGAAAAAAGAACAATGGAATTCTAAATCACCCACCATAAAGGCAAGAAAGTGTGTAGAGCTCATGAGAGGAGAGGTGAAGAAGAACAACTTGTTTGCATCATTGAAGATTAACAACCAATGAGTGATATGAGAGGTGTAGGATCCAGGGAAAAGCATGGGAAGGGTCCCATCTGGCCTCTCCAAAGGAAGTGTGTGTATGAGAGAGAGTTTAAGTGTGGTTAGTGAGTGTGAGCATGTATTTGTGTGAGTGTATGTTTATATATGTGTGTATTATGTGAAAGTGAATGTGTGTATTTCATACCATGTGAGTGAGGCTAAGATTGTGTGTGAGAAAATGTGTTTATCATTTGCATAGTGATTGTGAGTTTTTATATTTGTTCATCTGATTCTTGAATATGTGTATATTTGCATGAATGAATGTATATATGTGTGCTCACATATGTATTTACTTTTGTGATCTACGTGTATGTATGCATTCATATACAAATAGTGTTCTCATACTTGTGTTCACATAGTTTTGCATGTGTATTTGAGAAGCTGCTTTACTATCCCAAGATTTTCTTATCTGTAGGATTTGTGGGGAAGATCTGTAGACCTCACCTAATCATTAACCCTTTTCAATTGATTTGCATTTTGAGTACTCTGTTGTTCCAAAGTGTCCCAGAAAGGAAGTTTTCTGAGAAAGAAAATTCTTTTCTCAATTTGTGGAATCCATGAGAAAACATGCAGACTCTCATAATCAGAAGTCTAGATTAGGTGGACTTCATCGTCCCTAAGGCATTGTTCATTTCCATGTCTCATCTTTTGCCATCCTTAAGACAATGGCTTTGTAAACAAGCTGCAGCCCTCATGGCCAACTAGAGAAACTCGAGTCCATTCAGTTGGGGAGAACTGAAGCTGAAGTTGAGTGAGAAGCTGACCACTTCCTTAAGCTTGGATGATATTCATTTTCTGGCTGAATGGGACACAGAAGGTCATGTGCCTAACCCTGAAAGTATGACAAATACCAGTTATCCTCATGGGAAGATGGATAGTCCAAACAAGACCTTCTTCTTTACCTGGGCAAGGAGAGAGTCTCCAGAGAAGTCAGAGTGCTCTTATAGTGAGGAAAAGGGTAGGAGGAAGGAGGATGCCCTATAATTGCATAATAGCATTGGTAGCTGCAAATGGTGGTTTCTAGAACTGCTGAAACTAGGAATAAAACGACAATTAAAGGAAACAATACGGTTAATGAAAATTAAAATGGTAACTAAATTAGCTAAGATTAATATTTGTTGGTTAAAACCATCCTAAAATTTCTAGGAGGATTGATAGTGGAAAATAACAACTAATGTAATGCTACGTGGTGGCACATGGAAGGTGATCATGAGAATGGTGATATGAGAGAATGCACAAATGGAAGTAAGGGTAGATGGAAGATGTAAGTTAAGAGAAAAAAGGATGAAGAATGGATAGATGAGATGACAGGATTTTGTCTAAAAGGAAGGAGATGATGGAAGAAGGGAAAGATGAACAGGTAGAGAATGAAGGAAGATAGAGGACAGGAGAAGGAAGATGTTATGAAAATGAATATAGATATGTAAATCCAAATGAATAGGAAGATAGAAGTCTAAAGAAAGGATACAATGAGGATGGAAAATTGGTGGAAAGGTGTATGTAAGGATAGATCGAAGTGAGAGAGAAGGGGAAAAGCAGAGCATAGAAGAAAAAAGGTAGATGAATAGTTGGGATGTTGGAAGGAGGAATGGAATGGAATGGAATGGACAAGGGAAAGAAGGAAAGGAATATGAAGGATGAGACTGATGAATAGAAAGAACTAGAAAGATGTGATGAAGCACACTATGTAGATTTTTAGGGAGGGTGTGAGGTAGTTAGATGAGAAAGTGGAATGAAAGGGGTATGAGTGGAAGGAATGGAATGATGAAGTGAAGAAGGAGGTTGAGAGTAGCAAAGAACAATAGAAAGAAAGGTGATTGATGGGAAAGTGGAATAGATGGATGAGTGGTTGACATGAAAACGAGCCTATATAGGAAGGAAGGCAAATAGAAGATCAGAAGGATGGATGGAAGTATTCACAGTATGGCTGAGACCTTGAGTGTACACATGCTCCCTAGACTACAAACCAGTTTCTATTGATAAGGTGGATATAACATTGTTATTTCTAGCCATGATTAATCATTTGTAAGATGAACATAGAATTAATGTTCAAAATGGTATCAACATGAAGCTTATGTATACATTTAGATGACTCTGTATGATAAAATAAAGTGCTACTTCTAGTAACTCTCCAGAAGAACCACAGGCACAGCTATCTTTCTCTGAGGTGCTACTGAGTGGAATTGGCTGTATGTAAAATAAGAATTCATCAACAAAGTGGAATATTTACCTAGTGTCAGCTGTGCCCTTTTAAAAATTTGTTATATCCTTTTTAATCCCATGTTTTTCCAAAGCTTATGAGGCTCATGTTTAGCAACTGAACCTCCAAAACACACACTCACACACTCATCACCACATATGCACACAAGCAAACCTCGCCATAAACACATTTTGTCTCCTAGAAGTAAGGAAATTTTGAAGTGAAAGAAAGAGACTAGAAGTAGACAATAAAGCATTCAGGATATCATGAAACCCAGAAATCCTTGCAACTTATGCTTTTCCACGCGTGTTGTTTTCATATGACTGAAATCACTGGAAAAGGCAGCATTTACTGTTGATTTCTTCCCCTGCTGGGTGTGTCTCTGAGCTGTCTCCCAGGGTTAGTTGATGACTTTACTGGAAACCTGCTGTCTTTCTTCTCTTTAATTCATCTTCAATAGTTTCCATGTTAATTCACCCACTAATGTTTTGTAAGTGTAATCTATGTACCATAATTTTACAAGCCACAGCATTGGTCAATAAGGGAGGAAACAAAAAGAGGGAAAGAAAGAGCAGAGCCTTGCTCACTAGGCTAATGGGGTTCCCATATCTGGCCTTGTACACCCCACCCTGTGCTGAGCCCCCAGCCCTGAGCAGCCACTTTCCCTCCTGCCTGCCCTGGTCTCAGCCCTTTCTTCACCAGCTCATGGATCAAGGTCACAGGAGGTGTCTGTACTTGATCTATTATCTGCTAAGGGACCTAAACAACTTGTTTACACCAAGATGCCAACAACACAAAGCCAATGGGCCATCACTCCTAGAACTCCACAACTGGAAAGCAAAGAAATGACCTGAACAGCATCATTTAGACACTTAGCCACCCGAGAGTGGGGCAGACACTTTGCGTGGCCTCCTCCCTATCTTCCACATCCACACTGAACTTCCCCTACTCTGCCTGTGGCTTGTCAAGGTCTGACATTACCATCAAAGCATTCCTACATCAATGAAACCCAGAATCATCCCTATACAGTATCACTATTATAACATTTAATGACCATGAACTGCTTCTTAAGACATCATTCCTGTTCCAAAGAGACACTCGAGTTCTTCATTCATTCAACAAATGTTCCCTATAATCATGCCATGTTTCAGACCATAGCATGGGTATTGAGTGAGCTGCGGAATCCTTGAGGACATGGCTCATGCTTTGGTTATCTCCACAATCCCAGAATCTAATGCAGAAACTATCTTGATTTCTTTTATAATAAGTGATGGAATAAAAGAACCTTCAGTATTGGCAGCCTCAAACACATAATTTAAAATGTATACGTTTCTAAAAATACAGCACTTGTAATATAAGAAAGCTAAATTCTGGACTAACCTAAGAAGCTCACTCATAGGAGATTCATAACAATTTAATTTTTGCCTCCTATAAATTATCCAAAAAAATTCCATCTTGGATATTTCAAGAGCACTCAACTTCATCTTTTTAAAATTCAGCTTTTTAAGATAAGAAATTCCTTAGGATTTGCATTGCTAATTGGTCATTTTAAAAGGGACTATGATATTTATTTTCCTACTAATTGAATCTTCTAAGAATCACAACAAGAGATGATGTGGTATCTGTTTTCAGTATGAAATAATTAGTAATTACTCAGCTACATGGATGCTTTCTGAAGCAATTAGTGGTGGAAGCATGTATCATGAAACCCCTGAGTCCCTGAGGACTGCGCAGCAAGCAGGGTCCAGTCCTCACCTACCAGAGACTCACTAGCCTTTGGCAAACTGCAGATGATCCCTCCGAGTCCAGCCTTTCATGGAAATACTCCTTTCAGGCACCATTTCCATTGGTAGCATGAGGCAGTTGGGTATCTCTATACAGAGATATAGTGGGTGCTGTGTCAGGGAGTAGTGAACCCACGGGGTGCTGTCCTTTTTCTTCCCCATTGGGGCCAAAGCTTTGAGGCCCCTCCTCAATCCCCAAAGACCGGAGCTGAGAAGGATGCTCACCCTGGAAACCTGCCCCATCTTGGGTGAGGAAAGAGCTGGTTCATCCCTGAGTCCTAATCACTTTCCTGTAGTGCCTCATGCATCAGTAGTGATCAGCCATTTTTAAGGGAATCAATTTTGTGAAGAATCCAAATTTTTTGTTACAGTTAAATCAACTTCCTTTCTGGCATGGGGAAAATGGGGACACCTGGAAAATAAGCTGGAAAGTCCAGCATTTTGAACAGGGGCTTAGGAGTAAGCACATTTAAAGTAAGTCAGTTACTCTGAATTTTCTCCCACTACTCATGTATTTTTTTCTATTTTAGTTGAATGGAAATAAAATAGTTCTGTTGAATAAAAAAAAAATCATTTTGAGGTAAGGTAAGAGGTCAAACATGAAGTGACAGCATGAGGGTGCTTGGGGTGAAGGGGCTATTTCATAGTGACCCATTTTCCTGTTTAACAAAAAGTTCAAATCTGACAACTTTTAATTATTGTTCATATACTATAATACTGTTATTTTCCATTTATCTGTTCTACACTAGCCCTCTTTTGATTATTATTTGCATGGAATACCTTTTTCCAACCATTCACTTTCAACCTGAGTATTAGTCACCCAAAGGGGTGCTGATGCAAAATACCAGAAAACTGTTGGCTCTTATGAAGGGTATTTATTTGAGATAGAAGCTTACAGTCACAAGGCCCTAAAGAGTCCAATTCAAGGTACAATAACAGGTACTTTCTCACCCAAAGTCATTCGCCACATGTTGGAGGAAGATGGTGGGCAATGTTTGTGACGGTCCAGCCTTCCTTCTTCTTCTTAAGTCTCCATGGTCCCAGCTCCTTCCAATCTCAGCTATAGGCTGGTATAAGGCTCATCTCTCTCCTTGGGGCATGTTTCTCTCTGGGCTTGGCTGAAGCGGTAGGCTATTAGGCTCATCTATCTTGCCAGGGGCCCTGCTGTGTCTACTGAGCCATCTCTATCCCTCTCTGTTCTTCTCCTGTTTGTTTACTTCCTTGGGATCCAACTCAAAATTCCAACCTCCCTTCTCTGTGGTGCTGTTTCTCAACTTCCTACTGACATGACCCAGTCAAAGCCTTAATCATCATTTAATCAAGTAAAAGTGAAACCTACAACAGACCAGTTTACAAACATAATCAGTATTTCTTTTTGGAATTCATCAATAATATCAAACTGTCACATCCTGGTTATGTACTTATATCTGAGGTGAGTCTCTTGTAGATAACATATAGACAGCTCATATTTTTTAACTATTCTATCAGCCTGTGTCTTTTGATTGGGGAGTTCCATCCATTAACATTCAGTGTTATTATTGTGAAGGCATTACTTCATTTTGTCCCTCAGTTCTCTGTTGTCATACCATTCTGTTGCCTGTCTTCTTATCCTTTAGTTTACGCTTCCTAATAATTTTCATTTCTAAATGCTTCTTCAAATCTCTCACCCTTGTTTTTTCCTTTCAGGCTGCAGCAACTTCTTTAGTATCTATTGTAAATTTGGTCTTTTGGTAACCTTTTCTATCAGTTTTTGTTTGTGAAGATTTTGAACTCACCCCCATTTTTTGAAGGACAACTTTGCTGGATACAGAATTCCTGGCTGGCAGTTTTTCTCTTTCAGTACCTTAAATACATCATACCAATCCCTTCTCTCCTCCATGGTTTCTGATGGGAGGTCTGTAATTAATCTTATCAAATTTCCCTTGTATGTGATGCTTTGCCAGATAGAGAATTCTTGGCTGCTTTCAGAATCCTCTCTTTATCTCTGATATTTGTCATTCTGAACAATAGGTATCTCAGTGTAAGTCTATTCAGATTTATTGTGTTTGGGGTGCATTGTACTTCTTGGATATTGATATTTATGTCCTTCATAGAGGTTGGGAAATTTTAAGTCACTTCCTCAAATTTTCTCTCTGCCCCTTTTCCATTCTCTTCTCCTTCTGGGACATCAATAATGTGAATGTTTGTGTGTTTTGCATTGTCATCCAATTCCCTGAGACTCTGTTC
This sequence comes from Cabassous unicinctus, assembly GCA_029593785.1. NCBI lineage: Eukaryota > Metazoa > Chordata > Mammalia > Cingulata > Chlamyphoridae > Cabassous > Cabassous unicinctus. The sequence continues at coordinate 35,827 of JAQZBX010013639.1, forward strand.
CATTTTTTTCAGCCTTTTCTCTTTCTATTCTCCTGTTTCTTTCTAGTTCAGATGTTCTGCCTTCAAAGTCACTGATTCTGTCTTCAAGCAATTCAGTTCTGCTCACATGTGCCTTTAATGTATTTTTAATCTCATCCATCATGTCTTTCATTCCCATAAGGTCTGTTACTTTTCTTTGCAGGCTTTCAAATTGTTATTAATGCTCTCCCAGTGTCTTCTTAATATCCTTCATTTCTTTAGTCAAATTATAAATTCTTTGAGGTGATTTAGGAAATTTGTGTGATTATCATTGATTAATTGTCTTAAATCCTTTATTTCTTCAGAATATTTGGCTTGTTCCTTTAGCTGGGCCATATCTTCCTGTTTCCTAGTATGTCTTGTAATCTTTTGCTGGCAAGCATCTGAATATGTTGGTGAATTTACTCTGATGGCCAACTTCTCTCTCTTGCCTATTTTTGTTTACAAATTTTCTTTGATACTTGGTTTAACTTATTCTCAGTCTTTAATATTGCCCAGCTTAAGTTTTCAAAATTGGGACAGGGACTCACTAATGGGGTACAGATTTTCTCCTAGGGGTTGGATACAGAGAGTGTGAACATTTTTTGTCTATGCAATTTCCAGATGGGCCAGCAGATGGCGATAGTCAGCAAACCTTTCCACGGAGGTGTTTTAGTCTCAGATTTGTTTCTGTGTTTTTTTAATAATACATATTTTTTAAAAACATAGTTAGATTACATAAATGTTACACAAAAAATATAGGGTTCCCATATGCCCCACTCCCAACACCTCCCATACCCTCCTACATAAACATCCTTCATTAGTGTGGCACATTCATTGCAATTAATAAATGCATCCTGGGGCTTTGCCATTAAGTATGGACCATAGTTCACATTATAGTCTACACTCTCTCCCACACAGTTCTGCATGTTATGTGACGATATAAAATGGCCTGTATCTGCCATTGCAATGTCATTCAGGATGATTCCCAAGTCCCAAAAAATACCCATATTACAACTTTTACAATGAAGGTCTTTTTAATAGCTGAAAAATAGCCATTGCTTATACACTTTGGGCAGATCATATGGTATGTGAATAGATCTCAATAAAACTGCTTAATAAACAAATAATTGTGCAAGAATAGCCAGAAATAACAGTTATGTACAGCAGGGGAAACAGAGAGATTGAGAGGAGAGGATTTTCCTTGTTTGTGTGTGTGTGTTTTATTATTAGTCTTATTTGAAATAATGAAAATGCTTTAATAATGATTGAAGTGATGAACACAAAACTATGTGATTATAAGAAATACCATTGAGTGTACACATTGGATAAATTGTATGCTTTATTAATATGTATCAAAATTGATACGTTTAAATACATAGTAGCTTGGACACAAAGTAAAATGCGATTATCCACCATGAGAAAAGCATTGTCATTCGTATTCAAAACTTATATGACACATAAAATCAACATCCAATTATAGCAGAGGCTTACCAATGCCTTAAAATTATCTTCCTAGAATTCCTGGTGTCCTCTCTGAAACTTCCTTCTTACTCCCTAGACAAAAATATTTGGGGCTATCAGTTAACAATAGAAAGGAGAATTGACAAAAAGTAAAGTGGGTGAGGGTTGGAGGTATGTGTAGGGACTGTAGGAGATTTGTGACAAGGCTAGAGAGTCACTGTATCACCTGAAATAGTCCCAGAGATGTGCACTCACAGGCAGCTGGCAGTGAGTACAAGGGATCCATCAGTGCAAATCCGGTGTCTAATCAGGCAGAACCAGAAGAGGAGACAAGATCTCAGGAATGGGTCTAGTTACTAGTGAGAACTGATGGGATTCTGGGCTCCTGAAGGTGTTTCTTGGCTGGAACAGGGCTGGTGCTTTAGGGGACCCACATCCAGCACTGGCCGTCCCAGTGTCCTCATGGACAGGAGAACCCATGGCCTCATGGCAAGCCAGATGCAGAGGTTCTGTCACTAGTGACCCAGCTTGGCCTGACCCTCTCTGCCTCCAGCAATCTCACTGTCCTGCTGACAGCTGGCACCTGCACTCCCATCCAAGGCCCAGCGTCATCCCCTTGCACCACGTTACTTGATGCAATCAGAGCAGCAGTGCTGCACATTCATGGGCCACCAGGGGCCACGGCAGTGTCTGGCTGGGCTTGGTGAGCTGATGCCCACTACCTTGTCTCCAGGTGGACAAGTTATGTCTACTTTATGACCCCAGAGCTCCCTGCAGCATCGGGCTAAGGCTCAGACAGCCCCTGGAGTCAAGCTCTTGTTGGCTTCTTCCACCTCCCTCCTTGGAGTCTCTTTAATAAATCTCCATCACATAGTGCTCCTCTCAGGGTCTGCTCCTGGGAGGACCCACCTAGGGCACCTGTCACTGGCTGTTTAGGCTGAATGATTCACGTTCATGGTGAGGAGCATAGCATGGTTCAGATGAACAGGAACACCAAAGGGAAGCAGGCATTCCCCAGAATGGGTGCTCCTGGAGGGGCCTCCTGGCCAGCTTCCCCCACTGCACTTCCATGAAGGTCCCATTTGATCCTCACAATCCACCTGCCCTGGGAATTCCCTTTCTAGGGGTGCAGGTGCTTTTCCCGTCCTTTCAGTGAGAGTCCCCTGACTATCTCCCCTTCCCTCCCATCATCTCGCCCCTCCTGTCCACTGCAGCTTCTTGGCCACAGGCCTCCTTGTGGAGAGCAGGGTGGGGACACTTGCTGGCACAGTTCAGGTTTGGTCCCTGCCACGTTGCTTCTGACTTCCTAGCCATCAGCAAAACCGGCTTCTGTGGTCATGAGACATCACACAGGTGAGGGGCCAAATTCTAAGACCAATGCAAAAACCACCTTTACATTCTGTAGTCCAGCATCTAAGGTCTCCGGAGGAACATGGACATGCTGTTCATTCCACAAGTGTTTGTTAAGCACCTACTATGGGCCAGGCACTCTGCTTCGTGCTCAGCTGAATTTGGCAGATGAGGCCCTCACACTCATAGGGCTCACCTCTACTGTGGGCAGGCATTCATTCACTCAGCTGGTACTTAATAGATGCCTACTGTATGCCAGTCACTGTCCTGGGTGCTAGGAACACAGCAGTGAACCAGACAGACAGACCCCATGCCCATAGCAGCTTATATTCTAGTAAAATATGAATGATTATATATGAAAATAATTTCACATGGTGAATAGTGCTTTAAAGGAAATAATCAGAATAACATAATGGAGGAAAATACTTAGAAAAAGTAGCAAAAAGAATTCTCTACAGTGCCATTGATGAAGACCTGCTTGATGAACATGCTTGAACCAGGTGGAGTGACAGGCACAGGAGGGGACCAGCAGGGAGCTGGACAGACAGAGAGCCAGGTGGTGGCACAAGAAGTGGGGGGAAGGTGGAGGGGTATGTGAGATTGGAGGGTTAGAGCTGGATCACACAGGACCTTGGAGACCGTGTGAGGAGCTGATGAGAAACAATTGCAGTCTGTATTTTAGATAAACATGTAGGGAAAGGAGAGAGGTCCCAGGGCAGCAACTTGCTCATCTCCAGCCTCTCCCTTAACTCTGTAGGTCGTGACTCCCCATTCCCCACCTTGAATTAGGGGTCCTGGTAAGGGCAGGGTCATGTTTCTTCCTCGGACTTTTCAGATCCTGCTATGTCACACTGAACAGTCGAATCAAAACCAGAGGGAGTGCACATATATAAAGTGGCTGTGTCCCGACCTGAATCCCTTTTGGATATGTCTAATTATGGCCAGATGCTCTGGGGTCGTCTGGCTGGTCTATTAGAGACCAGATTCCAGGCCTCACCCTTTCACCTCCTTGCAGCAGCCCCT
>JAQZBX010013640.1:0-39563 GCA_029593785.1 Cabassous unicinctus
TTTTATGACTAAGAGATTTCAAAGTGAGTTGGGACATCATTCAGAGGTTAAGGTTATGCACAGCTCAGCAGGATCTCATTGACTGCCACAGTGAATAGTGCATCAAACAGTAAGGATCCTGATGGCTCTAGACACATCTAGACACTATAAGAGGGCAGAGACTCTCAGGAATTCAGCACCCTGTCAGTGGGCCTTACTTTGAAATTTATACTTCCTAGTGAAAAAGAACTATAGTCATTTATAGATTCCCAACTCATGGCTCCTCTGTCTCTTTTATTTGCATCTATAATTAGCACTATACCTGTTAAATATGTATATCCCCAAGCCAAATCTTTGGTCTCTTCAAGGGCCGGTTGAGCCCTGAATCTAAGCAGAGTTTCAACACCTACTCTCCAGTTCATTGGATTCACCCAATACACCTAACAAGGAGATGGTGCTGGATAACACCCATCCCAAGGAGCAAAGAGTGTCTGCAACTGCACGCAAGATAGTTCCATTCATTTTCTCCATGGTATCTAAGCTCCCTCTAAATTAGAAATAGAGTAGGTATTAAAATTTCAAAATTCTCGAGTTTTGGGACCAAACAATGGAATAAATCAGAGTAATTATTATTCTAGTAATGGAAGAACTTTTATCATTGATATGGAGACAGTGACCACCAGAGATTCTGCGTGAAGGGAAAGGGAAGAGTAGGTGTAACAGGGGTTATTTTCAGGACATTAGAATTGTCTTGCATGACATTGCAATGACCAATACAGGCCCTTGTACATTTGGTCATAAGCTAAAATTGTGTGGGACAGACTGTTAACTATAATGCAAACTATAGTCCACGGTTAGAAGAAATCCTTCAATATGTGTTAATCAATTGTAAAAATGTACCATACTAATGAAAGACATTGTTTTGAGGGAAGGGGGCATATGGGAAACCCCTATATTGTTATGTAACATTTATATAATCTAAACCTACTTTAAAATTTAAATATTTAAATAAATAAATAAATAAATATTTTTTAAATTTCAACATCATTTGTCATTACAGAATTCCAAAATTAAAACCACAACGATATAACATCACAAGCTTATTAGAGTACATTAAATCATAAACACTGACAATAATAATTAATGGTGAGTATGTGCAATAGTATGTCTGTCTTTCATTGCTAGTGAGAATACAAAATGGTTCAGCCAGGAGGCAGTTTAGCAGTTTCTAGTAAAACTAAACCTAGTCTTACCATACAATCCTGCAATCATGCTTTGGCATATATATGTGGTTGATATGAAAACTTGAGTCCACACAAAGCCCGCATGTAAATGTTTATAGCACCTGTTTATGTTGCCTCCAAATATGAAAGCAAACAAGATGTTGTACAATAGGTTACTAGGTGAACTCACTGTGCTGTGTCCATACAACGACACAATGTGTCTATACAATGTTGAGATGAAAGGAAATGTTTCACCCAGGCAAAAATAATATGGATTAACCTTAAGTGATTTTTGCTAGTTACAAGAAATCAGTTTTAAAGTCTTGCATATGTTGATATCAATTATATGACCCTTTGGGTAAGGCTAAACAAGGCAACAATAGGATGCACAGAAGTTGCCAGAGGACTGAAGAGAGAGAAGGAGGGTTAACTAGGTGTAGCACAGGGGAATTTTTAGAGCAATGCGTCTATTCTGTGTATTATATAATTGTACACATTGACATCATGCAATTGTTAAAGCCCACTGAACTTGTCAACACAAAGAGTGAACTTAATGTATGCAAGTAAAAAATCATTTACAAGTTCAAGAGAATTCCACATAGAATGAAAATGTTGCAAATCTATCCAACTATATTAAAATGTATAATTTGCACTGACAAGAGGGGCTGAGGGCAAAGGTGCTGAAAAAGTAATATAGAATATGAATGGAGCCAATGTAATGAAGCAAAAAAAAAAACCGTGCATAAGTATAGTACTCTAGTAAAGTAACAATTCTAATAATTCTATACATGTAAAATAGAAACAAGAAATTCATAGACAGATCAGAGATGAGGAAATATATTTCTCACTGTGAAGTGATTTCTTATAGATAAGCAAGGGGAGGAGGTTGGAATGTTCTGTGTGATAATGATTTAGTGTTAGACACAAGAGTATGAACTCATGTGTAAGTGAATATAAATAAAGATAGTTGTATGCAGACATATTTCTAGACATTAATATGTACAAGCTTAGTATACACACATGTATTTCCTTATACTATCTGAAGAGAGGGCTAGAGTTCTCAGTAGCAAGGATCCAAAATAGTGCTCAGACCATAGAATTTAACACCATTCTCCATGAGTGTCTTCTTGGAGAAATTGCTGATTCTAGGACAGAAATATGGAGGAAGCACTTGGCACATCTTGTAGTACCAAAGAGCAAATAGGTACCAAAATAAACCCTTCAAAGATAGGGTCATAGTAAAGAGATACAGAGTGCAGCTGAAAGAGCTCCCATGGCCAAAAATAGAAAAAATTGAATAAGAAAAGTAGTATTGCATCACAACCTAAACTTTGAAAGAAATGTCATGAATCCATCCTGATGCAAAAGAAAGTTGTGATTAAGTAAATAAGAAGAGACACATCTCTCATGCAGAATAATTCAATAATTTATGTGGCTATTGCTGTCTCAAGTCCATGGAGCATAAATCTCACTCCTGAAGACCTCCTCAAGTCTCTTTCCAAAGGTGATCTGAGGAAAGGCAGAGAAATGAGGAACTTTATTTTGAGGGACCTCAATACATTGTTGATTAAGATAAACGTCAACAATGATAAGTTACGTTGATAGGATGTACCCTGGATATGATGTGATGAAATGACACTTCATCTCTGGTGTCTTCCACCAAAAAGCCGTAAGTCCAGTATAATCAAGAAAAAAACATAAGAATATTCTAAGTGAGGGATACTTTACAATATACCTGACCTCCTTTTCTCAAATCTATCCAGGTTATCAAAACAAGGAGATTCTGAGAAGCTATCACTGTCACAAAGGGACTAAGAATTTATGACAAATAAATATAAGGTGGTATTTTGAATGGCAGATATTAAGAGCAGGGGAAAGGGGATGAGCGGTTCTTAGAAATTATCTCTCAAATTCTTGCAATTTTTCTGTAAATCAAACCCTTTCCTAATATATTGTTTATTAAAAATTAATATTATTAGTGAAATGCAAAATCCTAGGAACATCAAACTCCAAGATTCAATCCAGACACAATTACATGCCTTGTACAAGAATATCACATTGCTGTAATTCTCATATTCTTCACCCCTTGAATCAGAAAAATGAAAATGATTTTATAGAGTAATTGAAAGAATTAAATAATGAGTATAAAATGTCTGACATTATGCTTAGTATTAATAGCCAATATTTTACACATTATGATTCAACCATACACAAATTCACTCCCCACACCTTTCCCACATCCATTTTGCTATTTCCATCCTTCATCATCAACAGCCATATTCCATTGACCCAGAGTGAGCTTTCCTCTGCTCAAGACTTTTCATGAGCATCCCCTTTCATAAGCCAGCACTGACTCTCCAAAAACTCCAAACATAAATACCTCTCTTGAGAGCAAAACACAGGGATCTTTCTAATATGGCTGCTGCCAACCTGGCCTAGCTCATATTCCTCTTTCAAATGTCTGCCTCTCATTTTTCATCAGATATTAAGAACTATTTTAAAAGCCTCAGTACATTTGTGTCCCTGTCGACCCTTCTTGGTCTGCTTCTACCTTTTTCTCCCCCTGAAATTATTCCAATTCCTCCTTCTAGTCTTAGTACAATTTAAAATTCTCTTGTGAAGACTTCATTAACCTCCACAGAATGAGTCCATTCTTTTCAATCCACTTCAACAAGATTTCAGAGCTATCTCAGGATCTTGGATATACTAATTTTTATGTATATAACCACATTTGGATGTAATCTCCTTAAATGAGAAGCAAACTCTTACTCATTTCTTTATTACAAAATTATTTATAGAGCTCATCACGAAGTAATTGACAACAAAACATTTGTTTAATGACTGAAAGAAAAAATGAATGAATGTGGTTAAACAGATACTTTCAATAATTGTAGAGAAAGAATGAGTGAAACAAGGAAAAATACTGCTGAGAGAGGGAAGACCCAAGAGTGAGAGGGCAGAGGAGAAAGATAGGAAAAATAATACATTTTAGAGGATCTACTATCTATTTCCACTCACGCTTTTTAAGAAGGCAGGAATTTGTATTTTAAGCTTTATCTATGCTGATAACCTGTTGATGCCCTTAAAACTACTACTAATAAAAGGAATCTATGGAGACGAAATTCACTCCCCCACCACCTGTGAAGATTCTGTAACTCACCCTGAAATTATCAAGGAAGGTTTCAAGTTGAACAATGCAGATTATACCTTGAATGATGGATGAAGTTAGAATTCTGCTCCCAGGAAGAAAAGGGAGATGGAACCTCTCAAGGGGTCTCTAGAAAACAAAATTGTGTTTTCTCTTCAACAGAGATTAGTAAAGTAGATTTGATATAGTGAAGGGGAAGCATTTAGGGTTTCTGAGCTGTAAGGGATTCCATTCTCATGAGCTACAATAATGAAATATTCTCTTGTCTCAATACTCGCTGAGATACTTACTTCACTGGAGGTAAAAAAAGGAATGCACAATGAAAACTTGTGCTAGGTTTGTCCCTTAAGACAGCTTTGGAGCTCCTTGTTCATCTCTTATCCCTCCAGACACCTGTATCCCAGGAAGAGGTCACCTCTCTTTAAGTGGGGGATCTAGTATTGCCAGGTTTCCCGTAATGATTTCCCTGTTGAGGATTCTGGAGAAAGATTCTGGTTACACTAAAAGATGCTACATCTCCAATCTGTCTTCTTTGGAGTTAGCTCTCATAAGAGCCACTCTATCTCAAAAGGATTTCTTCTTGTCTCACTGCTTCTCCTTTCTCCCCCATAGTTAACAATATCTATTCAACTCACACAAACATTTGTTTTCTCTGTAATTCAACAATTGTTTATTCAGCAATACTGTCTGGTAAACACTAAACTACTTTCTGAGTATGTAAAGGAGAATAAGGTACTGTTTTCCCTCTCAAACAGTTCACAGTCTAAAGAAGAAAAAAGAAAAGGATGCAAATGAATATAACTCCATAAGGCAATATTGCAGTCCTGGTGAATTTTAATTCCCTATGAATGCAGGTTGGATTTTCTATTTCTTCCCTTAGGTCTCTGGGACTTTGATAGGTATTACATTGAATGCATAGATTTCTTTGGGTTGCACTGGCATAGTTTTAAAACAGTTTTATTCACACATCATACACATCTTCTATATTATATCATCCATGGCTCTAAGTTTAATCACAGAGTTTTGCATTCATCACTACAATGAATTTTAGAATATTTTTATGACTCAAAGAAGAAAAATACTCTTATTAATGATGCTTAATATTGTGATCTTTGTTACAATTTATGAAAACACTACAATATTATTGTTACATGCAGTCAGATTTTTTCTAATTTTTATTTAAAAAAAAACACAACAATATTAATCCCAACATCCCTACTCCAAGACATATAATTGTCAAACTCTTATATGCTCAGGAAAAGAAGACAAATAATGGAAGGCAGTGAGAAAAAAAAAGGACCATCACATAAAAGGGATGCTTAATAACATTAAGTGTTGATTTCTCATCTGAATCAAGGGAGGCAAGAAGGCAGTGGTATGAGATAGTGAAGGTATGAAAAGAAAAAAAATTCCGGCCAAAATTCTCTATATACCAAAGCTGGCATTCAAAAAAGATGGAGGGTTCAAAATATTCACAGATAAACAGAAATTAAGATAGCATGCCAATAAGAAACTTACAATTCAAGAAATACTAATGGGAGTTCTGCAGGTTGAAAAGGAAAAAACAGTAGTGAGAGAGTTGGAGGAAAGTGTAAAGACAACAAAAAAGAAAAAAGAGGAATAAAAACAACATATGACATACATAAACCCCAAGAAAATGTGGCTTATTGAAGTAATTCCTTAAGAGTAAAAACCCTGAATATTACTAGATTAAACTCACCAGTCAAGAGACGCAGATGGGCAGAATGGATAAAGAAATAAGACCCATTTATAGGCTGTCTAAAAGAAACCTTAGATCCAAGGATTCAAGGAGGCTGAAAGTGAATGGCTGGAAAAAAAATATTACAAACAAGCAATAACTAAAAAATGTGGGAGTAACTAAACTAACATAAGGCAAAATAGACTTCAAATGCAAAACTATTGCAAGAGACAAGGACGGAAACTATGTATTAGTAAAAGGGGTAATCATTCAAGAATAAAAACAATCATAAACATTTATGCCCATAACCGGTGTACCTCAAAATACATAAGGGAAACACTGGGTAAAAAAGTGGAAAAAGAGATGCCTCTACAATCAAAGTAGAGGACTTTAATACACCATAATTACCATTAGGCAGAACATTTCACAGAGAATCAAAAAAGGAAAATGACTTTGAATAATACATTACAGATTCTGGACTCATAGATATATACAGAACACGACACCAAAATACATGAGGATATACATTCTCCTCAAGTGCACATGGATCATTCTCCAAATTTACCACATGCAAGGCCACAGAAAAATTCTCAATGAACTAAGAAAGATTGAAATTATACAAAGTAATTTCTTTGACCAGAATGGAATGAATATGGAAATCAGTAAGGGCCAGAGAACCAGATTTGGCACAAAGATAAGGAAGTTAAATGACACACTCTTTGACAAACAGTGGGCCAAGGAGGAAAAATACAAAGAAAACAATAACTACCTTGAAACAAATGAAAATGACAATACAACATATCAAAACCTATGGGATACAGCAAACTTCACTGAGAGGGAAATTCATAGCCATAAATGGATACATCAAAAAAGAAGAAAGATCTAAAATTGAAGACCTAACAGAAAACTTGGAGGAATTAGAAAAATAACTACAAATCAACCACAAAGGAAGAAGAAATAAGGAAATAACAAAGATTAGAGAAGAACTAAATGAAATAGAAAATAAGAAAGCACTAGAGAAAATAAAAGTAAAAGCTGGTTCCTCGAAAAGATCAATAAATTTGACAAACCCTTAGCTAGACTAACAAAGAAAAAGAGAAAGATGTTGCAAATACAAAAAATGAGACTCCAGGAAGGGGCTATCACCACTGATGACACAGCAATAAAGAGTATCATAAGATGAAACTTTGCAAAATGATATGCCACAAGAAGGATAATTTAGAGGAAATGAACAAATTCCCAGAAACACACAAGCAACTTACACTAATGAAAGAAGAAATTAATGAACTCAACAGACCAATCACAAGTAAAGAGATCAAATCATTAAGCAAAAAACCACCCAGCTAAGAATGGCCCAAGAACAGATGGCTTGACAGGTGAAATCTTCCAAACATTCCAGAAAGAACTAGCACCAATCCTGCTTAAAGTCTTCCAAAAAATAGAAGCAGAAGTAATGGTGCCAAACTCATTCTAATATGCCAACATTATCCTAATAGCAAAGCCAAACAAAGATCCCAAAGGGAAGGAAAATTACAGACCAATCTCTCTAATGAACCTGAATGCTAAAATCCTCAAGAAAATACTTACCAATCGTATTCAACAGCATATCAAATGAATTATACACCACGACCAAGTGGGTTTCATCCCAGGTATGCAAGGATGGCTCAACATAAAAAAATCAATCAAAGTAATAACCCACATAAAGATATTGAAAAAAAAAATTACATGATCATCTCTTCAGACCCAGAAAAAGCATTTGACAAAATGCAGCACCCTTCCCTGATGAAAACACCGCAAAAGATAGGAATACAAGGGCACCTTCTGAATATGATAAAAGGTATATATGAAAAACACACAGCAAACATAATATACAATGGTGAAATCCTAGAAGCTTTCCCTCTAAGATCAAGAATAAGACAAGGATGCCCACTTTCACCGCTCCTACTTAACATTGTTTTAGATGTACTCGCTCGAGCACTGAGGCAAGGAAAAGATATAAAAGGCCTCGAAATTGGAAAGAAAGAAGTAAAAATTTCACTACTTGCAGATGACATGATCCTATACATTGGCCTGAGAAATCTGCAAGAAAGATTCTAGAACTTACAAATGAATTCAGTAAAGTCGCAAGTTATAAGATCAACACACAAAAATCAGTAGCATATTTGTACACCAATAATGAGCAAGCTGAAGAGGAATTCAAGGAAAATATACCATTTAAAATAGTAATTAAAATAATAAAATACCTAGGAATGCATTTAACTAAAGATGTAAATGACTTGTACAAAGAAACTATGCAATACTGTTAAAGGAAATCAAAGAAGACTTAAATAAATGGAAGAATATTCACTGTTCATGGATTGGAAGACTAAACACCATTATGATGTCTGTCCTACCCAAACTAATCTACAGATGTAATGCAATCCCAATAAAAATTCACAGAGGATTTTTTACTGAATTGGAAAAATAGCTATGAAAATTATTTGGATGGCCAGAGGTTCCCAATAGCCAAAGACATAATGAAAAAGAAAAATGAAATCAGAGGAATCACACTATGTGACTTTAAAACATACTATACAGCTACTGTGGTCAAAAGTGCACGGTATTGGCACAGGTTAGACATACTGACCAAAGGAACAATATTGAGAGTTCTAATATAGATCCTTTCATGTACAGTCATCTGCTATTCAACAAGGCCACCAACCCCACCCAACTGGGAAAGAATGGCGTCTTCAAATAATGGTGTTGGAAAACTGGACATCCATACAAAAGAATAAGAGAGGAACGCTATCTCACATCTTCTACAAAAATCAACTTAAAATGGCTCAAAGATCTAAATATAAGAGCCAAGAATATAAGACCTTGGAATTTAATGTAGGGAAGAATCTACAAGACCTTGTGATAAGAAATGGCTTCATGAACTTCACACCCAAAGCAAGAGCATTGAAAGAAAAAAATAAATGAATAAGACCTCTTCAAAATTAAAACCTTTTTGCACCTCAGAAGAGTTTGTCAAGAAAGTGAAAAGAAAGCCGATAAATGGAAGAAATTATTTTGTAATCACATATCCAATAGGAGCCTAATATCCAACATATATAAAGAAATCCTATATCTCAAGAAAACAAAAAGAACACGAACAACCCATATGAAAAACAGGCAAGTGATTTGAATAGGGCTCATCTTTGGAGTTTGTGTTCCTGAGTGTCACAGAGTTGGACTCACATGTGATTTGGCTACACATGCTTCTTCTGTCGCTTTTATTTGAACCTATAGTGAGTGCTGGGGTTGGTACATGTAAATAAAAGAGACTTGATTCTCTGGCTTCTACATTTGCCAGCTGAGCCCTGAGCCTCAGCAGAATTCCAACACATACTCTCCAGATCATTGGACTCAACCAAGACAAATAACAAGGAGGTGAGGATGGACAACCACCATACCAGAGACTGTAGAATGTCTACAACTGCAAGCAAGGGATTCCCATTCATCAGCAATGTGGGATTGAAGTCCACTCTCAATTAGAGGTGAAGTGGGCATCACCATCCCAGAATCCTCAGGATTGAAGAATGAAATATGGAATAGATTGGAATTAATGGTTTTCTACTATAGGCTTTTTGTGATTCTAACAAAGGAAGAAATTACATGGATGTGGAGACAGTGGCCACTAGAGATGCTGAAGTCAGAGAGAGGGAAAGAGGTGTAATGTGGGGACATTTTCAGGACTTGGAATTGTTCTGAATGACATTGTGGTGACAGATTCAGGCATTATATATCCTGCTATCACCTACAGAATTGAGTGGGAGAGAGTGTAAATTACAATGTAAACTATAATCCACGCTCTGTGGCAATGCTCCCAAATATGTTCATCAATTGCAATGAATGAACCACACTAATGAAAGAAGTTGTTAATGTGGGGAAAAGGGGAAAGTGTGGGGAGTGGGGCATATGGGAATCCCTTATATTTTTTATGCAGCATTATATGTAATTTAAGTATCTTTTAAACATAAATAAAAATAATTTTTAAAAGCTTTAGATTACATAAATCTCACATAAAAAACAGGGGAGTCTCCTATGACCTACCTTCTCCCCATCCCACACTTTCCACATTAACATCATCCTTCATTACTGGAATACATTTGCTAAAATGGATGAACACATATTGAAATATTGCCATTAAACATGGACTGTAGCTATATTAAAGTTACTCACTATTCCACACAATTTTGTATTTTTTGACAAAATATATAATAGCTTGTATCTGTCACTGCAATGTGTTGTAGGGCAGCCCCAATGTCCCAAAAATGACCCCATGTTACACCTATTTTTCCCTCACCCTCCCCTTAGAACCTCTGATGGCCTTTGTCTTTATGTCAATGATAAAAATTCCTCCATTGTTAGAAAAATAACAAGTCTATAATAGAACAATAAGTGTACATTAGTGCATTGTTCCTTTTCCAATCTTGAAGATTTTGGGATGGTGATGCCCAATCTATTTCAAATTGAGAGGGCTCATAGGTCCCATGGGGCAGATAAATGAAGCTACCTTACTTGCTGATGCAGACACTCCTTGTTCCCTGGGATGGGTGTTGTCCATCCTGATTTTCTTGTTAGTTCCCTTGAGTGATTCCAGTGAAACAGAGAGCAGATATGGCAACTCTGCTGAGATTCAAGGCTCAGCTGGCACATAGATGGACAAAAGATTTAAGTCTCTGGGACATATATTTATCAAGTATAGTGGTAATTATGCTTTCAAATAAAAGGGACTGATGAGCCATGTGTAAGGAAACTATAAATGAGTCTCATTCTGTTACACTGAGGAGCATAAATTCCAAAGTAAGGTCCTCTGAAATGGTGTCAAATTCCTGAGTTGTCTGCCCTGCTTTTAGTGTCTGGATGTTTAGAGACACTGATAGGTGAAGAATTCCTGAGCTTGTCTGCACTGCTAGTAGTGTCTGAATGTCTAGAGCCCTCTGAAACCCACTGATTGAGACACCGGTTGCTGGGATAGTCAAAGAGACCCTGGTGAGATATGCCTGTGGAGGCAGTCCCACTGGAGGTTCTGAGGGGAGGGAGAGGGAAAAACAAGTGCAATATGTAATTTTCAGGACTTGGGCATTCTCCTGAATGACATTGCAATGACAGATACAGGCCATTATATATACATCTTGTCATAACATACAAATTGTGAGGGAGAGAGTGTAAACTACAATGTAAATTGTAATCCACACTTAGTGGCAATGTTCCAAAATGTGTTCATCAATTGTATCGAATATACCACTCTAATGAAGGATTTTATTAATGTGGAAAAATGTGGGAGGGGTTGGGAGTGGTGCATATGGGAATCCCTATATTTTTTTAAATGTAATCTAAGTATCTTTTAGGAAAAATAAAAAAAGAATAGTAAAAATGTCTAGTTTAGGCATAAGAGAGTCCACATATTTATGCATAGAGCCCTAGTGGGAATAGGAGACTTAGGATTATGAATAAAGGGTTTTACTGGCATTTTTATAGATAAAAAATTGAAATATCCACCAAATATAATGGGGTATACTGGGTGGGAGTTGCTCATAATGTAGGAAACTCTCTGTAATTGCTTCACCATTTTTCTGTACATTAATTCTGTTCAAAAATAAAGGTCATTAAAAATTAAAAATGTTAATGAAATGTAAATGCTTTGGAGACAGTGAACGCTGAGCTTTAAACCAGTCTCTACTACATGCCTTGGATAAGTGATATCATTGATCTGCATCACATTATTCAACCATAAACTCAGAATATAGATATCAATTCCATAGAGTTATCAAAGATTAAATGAAATACTGAATATTTAAAGTCCAGCAATGTGTCTAATTTTATTCAGTGAAATTTTAGAAAAATTATGTTTTAATTCCTCACAGAT
Organism: Cabassous unicinctus; assembly: GCA_029593785.1. Lineage (NCBI taxonomy): Eukaryota > Metazoa > Chordata > Mammalia > Cingulata > Chlamyphoridae > Cabassous > Cabassous unicinctus. The sequence goes on from JAQZBX010013640.1 coordinate 11,943, forward strand.
TATTCCCAACCTCTCTATTCCCACTTCTTTTTTTAACTTTTTAAATTGAAATTTATCTTTCATATGTGAACAAACATAAACAGTAAATGTATAATAAAAGCTGTGAGCTTATAAAAGAGATATGCATATCATCATATAAGTCTCCCATACTTCACCCCACAACCAATATGCTGCATTGTTGTGAAACAATTATTGCAAACTATGAAAGAACAGAGCATTGTCAAACATTACTACTAACTATAAATTACATTTTGTGTATTTTTCTCCCAACCCACCCAATTATTAACACCCTGTACTAGTATTAGATATTTGTTATACTTCATGAAAGAACATTATCATATTTATTCTGTTAATCATAGGCCATCATCTATCACTGGATTCCCTGTGTTATACAATTCCCTGCTTTGTACAATCCATCAAATGCACACACTCGGTGGCTCTCAGTTTCCGCACAGAGTTGTGATGTCATCTACTCAGTCAATTTTAGAATGTTTTCATTTCTCCAACAGGAAAAATCCCACATCCCCTTATACTCTCCTATTTATGTCCTTTAGAATTGATATCTTATCTTTTTGAAACTGATGCAACAATATTGCAATGTTACTATTAACTATTGTCTAAAAGTTAGATTTGTTATAACTGTCCCTTGTATCACCATATTCTTAATATTTTGTAAAAGAAGAGCATTCTTATACTAGTAACCACTTCTACTGTACAACTTCTACACCTATTCATCTCTCCATGACCTTCACGACATTGTCCCAGAATGACCTTTCCAATGGGCTAGCCTGATCATAGACATCACCTGCCATAAAACCCTAACTGAATCTCCGCTAACTTCTGAATTAATATCAATCCTATAACCTAAATATAAAGTTCTCTATTATCTCTCTGCTGGCTACCTGGCTACACTGATGTATCACTTTTCATCCCCTGACCAACATTGTTGGTCATATATTTAAAACTTTTTGTGTTTTCCTAAGCACAACTTACGTTTAATTGATTTCCAAATAAACTGCTCGGCTTTCTCTTACCCAAATCCATGCAAAAGGACTCCAATCTTCTTTAATATTCAATACAATGATACAAGTACCTGGGGAACCTTCACCAACCTTTCCAGAAAGAGTCATCAACTTTATGAACCACTTCATCAGGATTTCAGTGCCACTGAAAGATAATGCATTTTTTATGCCCATGTCTCTTGCCCTCTTAAACTCTGAGTCCCTTGAGAGAAAGAACAAAGTATTATCATCCATTCATCCACAGAACATAATTTATTAATGTAATATATAAATTGTTAAATGAATGTCTGTTGAATGAATGAAAGGGCTCATGGTGTAATGATATTCAACATATATTGCCATGAATGAGAGCCAACACAAGATGAGAGAGTCACGAAAACAAATAAAGTTTAGTTTACCCAGACTCTCCCTCCAGAATCAGGGATTTCCACTTGGTAGAAGTTTGTATAATTAAACTTTCCTTAACTTTCTTTCCATGTTGATGCTCCTTAAGTTGTCACTAATAAAAGAGGTCACTCAAACCATAGCACATCCCCCATAACATGAGAAGTTTCTGTGACTCACCCATTTATTACAAGGAAGCATTTCAATTTCAGTGATCCAGTGTCTTCCTTGGGTAATAAATGAAGTTGGAAGCTCTTCCCCCAGGAAGGTCAAGGAGATGGAGGTGGTCATGGGTCCTTGAGAAGACGCAATTTTGTTTTCTGTTCACTGAGAATATTACTGCAGACTTGAGATGGTGTAGAAGAAACATTTACAGTTTCTGTCAATTTAGAGTATGAATTCCCATGAGCCACATTAATGAAATATTCTTTGGTCTCTCAACACCCACCCCCCCTCAGTTTTCTGGAAGTAGGAGAGAAAACAGAATGCAAATGCGTGCCACTTTTGATTCATGGCAGAATGTTTTGGAGATCCATATACATGTCTTATCCCACTAGACTGCTTCCTCCTAGGAGGAGGACAACTCTCTTTGGTTTTGGTCTCTGGATTCGATTACTCCATAATAATTTCTCTGGCCATTTCTAGGGTGCATTTCCTTCTCCAAAGAGTTAAAGAACATAGTTGGATATAATTTGTTGAGGTACAAATATTTTATGCCAATTCTCATTGGAACACACACAAAAAAACCCTCATCAACTCTCAACTCTGTTTTTATCATGATTTCATTCCCTATAAATTGACTGTTTTACTTTAATACAGGAAAAGTCATCCCTGTAAAGAGGACGTAGAGTCAGAGGACCTAAGAATGGACTCAAAGGCATGGTCTACGGGGGTGTCTACACATCTAGAGGTCTCATGGGTGCAGTAATCACTCATTTCATTTTTAAGTTTCTGTTTTGAGGAAACATGTTCTACTATAAGACAGGTTCACACATAGTACTCAAAGTTTACTTCACAATATCACATGCCATGTAACATAATATTGATATATTCAAAATATTATATTAATAGTTATAAAAGTGACTTGATAATCCAAACTGGTGATTGAGATGACGAATAAAGTATTTACAACAAGGATATATACCCATTTGTTGAGTTCTGCATTATGAATGAGAAGTACAGAGACCTGTGTTTTCATATTACAGATAGAACCAATCTAGTTGGGTATATTGGGAGAAGAGAGGTTAAATTTTTCTGAGAAGATCACATCTAAGGCATGATTCAAAGGATGGATATTTGATAGCCAGATGAACATAATATGGAAAGATGTGCAAATTAGGCAAATCCTCAATCCTGGATTCATTTCTTGTCCCTTCACCAATACAGGCAACATTAAAACTCCAACATAGGATATTGTATTTCAAATTTTCCTTACAACAAATAGGAAGAAACAAATTTTATGGACAGAGAGAACTGGTGGTGATTGGCCCCAAGAATTCAAAACCATTAATTATTCCCTTTGTTTGATTTTCTAAAATAATAATAATAATAAATAAATATTAAGAGACCTTTTATTTAAGGTACCAGGTTCAGGGACTGAACCCAGGACCTCGTATGTGGGCAGCAGACACTCAACAACTTGAGTTACATCCACTTCCCCCAAGAACTTTTAATAGAGTGAAAATTGTCACAGAGATAAATGGGAAAAATCAATACATGCTGAGTTTAATATTCATATTATGCTTTCTATAAGCTCTAAATTGCCATGGCCATGAATAAGTGATACAGAATTTTGATTATTCTGTACCCAGCAGAGTGTCTGGCACATTTCAAGTGTGTAATAATTGATTGTTAAATGATCTAATACATGAAGCATCTGATTGTTATTCAATTCCTTAGGAATTCAGATTTCTATGGAGCACAGACCAAGATGTAGCTGTCCTTTTTTGGAGAGGACAAATCATTTATGGCGAAAGGGTATCACATTGATAGAGGTTTACATTGACTGTAATCTGGTTTCAGAGAGTTTTTGGGAATCTTTACAGCAGAAATCCAGAATTCATTTTGATCCCATAGTGAAGTAACATCAATGTAAGGCTCACCTATCTGACAAATCTGTGGGCTGAGAAGCACGTAGGTGAAGCCTGCTCCAGAGATTGGTTTCAGTATGCCTTAAAGTCCCAACCCTGTAAATGTTTTTCATCTTGTGCTTCTTGTATTTCTTGCATTGCACTTGTTCATTTGCATCATTTAATACTTTAATAAATATATGGCCTTCGTGCATTGCTGGTGGGAAGGTGAAATCGTACAGATGCCATAGAAAAAAGTTCGGCATTTCCTCAAAAAGTTAAACATAGAATTTCCATTTGACCCATCATTTCTACTTCTAGGTGTAAATAACAAATAATTGAAAACAGGTGTTCAAACACAAATGTTCACATGAATGTTCATAGCAGAACTATGTACATGCTAGAGCCCATGGGTCCAATCTTGTTCACCACTTTTTTATAAAGTCTCTATAAAAGAACTTTAATTGAATTATCTGCTTAGGCTTCCTCTCTAATTGTTTTAAAATTAAAAGAAGGCATAGAGATGAAGTGATCTATATTTTGGGTGGAAAAATTAACCTAAATGCTGCTAGAGGGGACTTCCAGGAGAATGGTGCTGAAGTAGGTAGGCACAGTCTGATCCTCTCACAAAAAAATTAGAGAGAAGGTGGGGACCTATCTAAAAGGAGCTGATTTGGATATATATAGAATGGCAAGGTGGTCTGTGTCCTCTAGGAGGATACCAGAATGATAATGAAGCCCAAAGAAAACTGTGAGTTGCTCAAACCTGTGGCTGGAAATTGTACATATACCTCAACATTAGGGCAACAGACTTGGAGGGTGCATTCCCTGGGAGGAAGAGGCATCTGAAAGAGACTGAAGACTTTTTTTTTGTGGTGAGTTTGGCCAACTGAATCTCCTTTGAATCTTGGAAGGGACCCCAACCTAGTAGAGGGAGGCGAGGGATATCTGCTCAGGCAGGCTGTCATGCCCAGTTGCCAAGGGAGAGGAAGGAACTAGATGAGAGAGGGGAGGGACAGGCACCAAATCAGCAGGACTCTAGCAAATTGTAGTCTAAAACACCTGGGGGAAAGAGGGCAGATGGATTTCTAAAGACCAATCAACTTGAGGAGACATTTTGGCTCAGTAGAGGAATTCCAGCCTTGCACAAACAAGGTCACTGGTTTGATTCCCCAGTCTGGATTACCAGGCATTCACCAGATACCTTATGACAGGGAACATAGAGATACTCTTTTTATTTCTGGTTTCCTTGAACTTGTTATTTTTTTTAAAGAGGGAGGGGTGTTTTGACTGTTTTGTTTTTTTCTTTAAAGTGTTTCTGTTTTGTTTCTTGTTTCCCCTTTCTCTGTTTCCTCCTGTTTTGTCTCATTTACCTACTTTTTCTACCTAAATTAATCATTTTCTTTCCTTCAATTTTCTTTCTTCTCTTTCTGTTGTTTTTCTTTCATTCCATCTCTTTTTTTGGGTCTTCAGTTTTTTAATATTTTTAATTCTTTCTCTGTTGTTTTTTTCTTTTTTCTGTCTTTTTTTCTTTTACTTTTGTGTTGTTTTTCTTTTCTTTTTTCTGTTTTCTTTTCTTCTCTTCTCAACATTCAACTTTTTACTTCATTGTATATATTTTTCTCTATTTTTTTCTCTTTTTTCTTTTTCCTATTCCATTTTTTATACTTATTCCTGTGTACTTCTTCTGATTTTTCACCCAAATTAATTATTTATTTTCCTAGGTCTTGTACAGATCCTCTTCTATGTTTTTTAATATTAAATCTATTATTCTTTTTCTCTTCTTATCTCTGTTCTTTTCTCTGCTCCTAATTCTTTTTTTTTCCCAAAGGAACATAGAAAATAACATGGAAATAGAATAAGAGCAATGACCTGTCAAAGTGAAACTTTACCACACACACAAAAACAAAAAAATAAAACCCTTGAGTGGAAAGAGAAGCTAACTGCCCAAATAAACCCTTCAAGAAAAACAGATGACTAGACAACAAGAAAAAAATTACAGGCCATACTAAGAAACAGGTAGACATGGCCCAGTGTAATGAACAAACAAAAACAGGAGGAAATGCAGAACATGGAACAATGAATCAGTAATACCCAAACAAATATCATGAATCAACTTAATGAAGTGAAGGAAGAGATTAAGGGTATTAAGAAGATACTGGGAGAACATACTGAAGAAATTGGAAACATGCACAGAAAGATATTGGATATGATTGTGATGAATGGCACAATACAAGAAATCAAAAATACACTGGAAGCACAAAACAGCAGGGTTGAACAGGCAGAGGAAAGAATAAGTGATGAGGAAGACAGTACAACAGAATTCAAACAGATAGTAGAACAGATAGATTAAAAGAGAAAAAACCCAGCAGGTACTTAGGGACTTGAATGATAGCCAGAAACACTTAAACATATGCATTAAAAGGCATCACAGAAGGAGAATAGAAGGGAAAGTAGACAGAAGGAGTACTGGAGCAAATAATGGCTGAAAATTTCTCAACTCTATTGAGGAACATGGCTGTACATGTCCAGGAAGCACAGCACACCCCAAAGAATATAAATCCTAACAGGGCTACCACAAGACATATACTTTTCAAATTGTCAAATGCTCAAGACAAAGAGAGAATACTGAAAGCAGCAAAAGAAAAGAGATTCATTACATACTATGGAAGTTTGATCAGATTAAGTGAAGATTTCTCATCTGAAACCACGGAAGCCAGAAGGCAATTGTATTACATAGTTAAGGTGCTAAAAGAAAAACAACAACAACAAAACTTCAACCAAGAATTATCTGTTGAGCAAAACTTGCATTAAAAAATGAGGGAGAGTTCAAAATATTCACAGATAAATGGAAATTAAGAGTTTGTCAATAAGAAACCTGCCATTCAAGAATTACTAAAGTGAGTTCTACAGATTGAAAGGGAAAAATAGAAGTGAGAGATTTGGCATAGAGTGTAAGAATAACTAAAAAAATAAAAACAGAAATAAAAACAATATATGGTATAAATAAACCTAAAGAGAATATAGCTAAAGTAAGTAATTACTTGACAGTAACAACATTGAACATTAATTGATTAAACTCTCCAATCAAGAGACTCAGATTGACAGAATGGAAAAAGAAATATGACCCATCTATATACTGCCTGCAAGAAACACAGCTTAAACCAAGGGACAGGAGGCTGAAAGTGAATGGTTGGAAAACAATATTACATGCAAACAATAACTAAAAACGGGAGGGAGTAGCTATACTAATGTCGGACAAAATAGACTTTAAATGCAAAATTATTGTAAGAGACAAAGAAGGCAACTATATATTAATTACATGAGTAATATTTCAGGAAGAAAGAACAATCATAAACACTTATGCACCTAAACAGGATGCCTCAAAATACATGAGGCAAACATTGAAAAAACTAAGTGGAGATATAAATGCCTCTAAAATTATAGTGGGGAATTTTATTACACAACTATCACTATTAGACAGGACATCCTGACAGAGAATCAATAAATAAACAAAGACCTTGAATAATATGTTAGGTGATCTGGACCTAATAGATATATACAGAATATTACACCCATTACAGTGTGTGATGGTTAGGCTAATGTGTCATCTCGGCCAAGTAATTGTGTACATGTGTTTGTTCCAGCAAGCACTGGGCTAATTGAAATACAAAAGCATTTATGGACCTTGATCACCAGTGAGTTTACTTAGTGGATGCCTGATTACATCCCCATCAATCAAGGAGATTGCATCATCAATGGGTGACGCTTTTATCCAATCAGTTGAATACCTTAAAAGGCGAAGTGATTTCAACATTCAGAGAGAATTTCCCAGCATGACGTTGGCCAGCCAACTTCTCCCAGAAACTCATAAAGGACCTTTCATCAGACTTACATCGGAGCCTGCCTGAAGATCCTAGACTTGTGCATCCCCACAGTCACATGAGAGACTCTTTAAAAATCTCATATTATTGACAGATATGTCATGTTGATTCTGTTTGCTGAGAGAATCCTGACTAATACAGCTTGGTACCAGGAGTGGTTCTTGAGGAACAGAGTCTTAAACATGGGATGTCTGAGGTGGTTCTGGGAGTTTTGTAATTGGCTCTCTACTGTAATTGGACTCAGGGGTACTAATGACTCTCTTTCCAATAATGAAGAGGTTGCTAACAATCGATGGCATGAGGTGGCAATAGACATATGCAAAATAGCATCACTGGATTCCCCTATTTTCATGCTTATAAGAAACAAGGATCTGGGTAAGAGTGTTTTCAACAACTCAACAGAATTTTGTGGAGTCCTAAAGTATAATAATGTTGGCTGGCTCCTCCTAGATACTCTGGATACAGTTACAAAAGAAAGAGGTGATCTAAAGTCTTCAAATTTGAGACTTAAATGCTGCATGAATGATATGAAAGTTTCTACCTGTGCCTTGAAAGAAAATCTTGTCTCCTGTAGCCACAGACTTGAGATATCTGAGAATCAAACCGAGGATGTCATTGTATGAGTAGCAGATTTACAGAGGAAACTAAAATCTCAACCACACAGGGTTTCTGCAATTAAAGTGATGGCATTGATTGGAAAGGAGTGGAATCCTGGGATTGGGGCAGAGACATATGGGATGATGATAATATTGGTGGGGAAATTGGAAGCCTGAATTCTTCTGAGACTTTACCACATAAACCTGTGCTGGCCTGCCCTGTGGAGACCACATATTGTCAAGCTTGTATCATCTAGCCTCCAGCCTGCCCCAGGGAATCTGGACTTCCTTCCAGTCCTGATGTGTGTACAAGCCAAATGGAAGCCTGTACTGTGCAGCCTCTGGCCTGCCCCAGGAAGTCTGGACCTCCTTCCAGCCCTGAGGCAGTTAAGAGCCAAACTCCAGCATAGTGCAAAACTTCCAGTCTGCCCTGAGGAATCTGTCTTCCAACCCCTTCCTGAAGAGATTAATCCAGTCTCACCAGAAGAAAATGCAGAAGAATGCCCTGAGGTCAGTAGCCTGAAGACATCTCTAATCCTTCTCCTTACCCCTATCCCCCACCCCTATTTTCTTCGAAACCCATTACTAGAATAAAATCGCAACAAGCCCCCAAAGGTGAAATACAAAGTGTGACCCATGAGGAAGTATGCTATACTCTGAAAAAACTGCATGAGTTTTCCAACTTATATAGACAGAAATCAGGGGAATTTCTGTGTGAATGGATACTAAGGGTATGGGATAATGGTGGAAGGAATATAAAGTTAGATCAGGCTGAATTTATTGATAAAACCCCACTAAGCAGGAATTCTGGATTCAGCACTGTAGATCGAGGGGTTAGAAAGGGCACTAACAGTTTGTTTGGGTGGCTGACTGAAGCATGGACCAAACAATGGCCTAGAATGTCTGATGCTAAGATGCCCGATTTGCCCTGGTGTACAGTAGATGAGAGGACTCAAAGGCTGAGAGAGATTGGAATGCCAGAATGGATTTACCATTTGTGACCTGCCCACTCACCCCAGGAATGTCCAGAGGATACACCTTTAACCAAGACTGTGAGGAATAAATTTGTAAGACTAACTCCATCTTCTCTGAAGATCTCTGTCTTTTCTCTCCTCTTTAGTCCAGATATTACTGTAGGGAGGGCTGTAATGGAATTGGAATCCCTAATCATTATGGGGATGATCGGATCTTGGTCCAGTAAAAGTCAAGTATCAGCAGCTAATCACCAAAGGCAAGCTGGGCATGGCTACCGCATTGAAAGAAAGGTTCAAAATAGCACACAGAATAGTCTGAGTCATATGGAGTTATGGCATTGGCTAATAGATCATGGGGTACCTAGAAGTGAAATACATGGGCAGTCTACTAAATTTCTTCTGGATCTGTATAAGCAGAAGATTTCTAGGTTGAGTGAACACAATCCTAACTTTAATTACAGACACAGAGAATCATGGCCCCTTAATCAATTCCCAGATTTGAGACAGTTTACAGACCCAGAGCCCCTTGAATGAGGAGAAGGCCCGGTCCCCTTGGGAAAGCTTCCTGTTAAACTGCCAAAAATTTATATTGTTAATCTCCCTCCTACCTTTCCCAAGGGAGATCTATGGCCTTTTGCCAGAGTAACTGTGCATTAGGAAAAAGGAAATGATCAGACATTTCAGGGATTATTAGATACTGGCAAGGTAGTGACATTAATTCCAGGAGACCCAAAACGTCACGGTGGTCCACCAGTCAGAGTATGGGCTTATGGATGTCAGGTGATTGATGGAGTTTTAGCTCAGGTACATCTCACAGTGGGTACAGTGGGTCACCAGACCTATTCTGTTGTTATTTCCCCAGTTCCAGAATGCGTATTTGGAATTGACTTACTCAGTAAGTGGCAGAATCCCCATGTTGGATCCCTGACTTGTGGAGTGAGGGCTATTATGGTTGGAAAGGCCAAGTGGAAGCCTTTAGAACTGCCCCTGCCTGGCAAAATAGTAAATCAAAGGCAACACCAGATTCCTGGAGGTATTGCAGAGATTAGTGCCACCATCAAGGATTTGAAGGATGCAGGGGTGGTGATTCCCACCACATCCCCATTCAACTCTCCTATTTGGCCTGTGCAGAAAACAGATGGATCTTGGAGAATGACAGTAGATTATCGTAATCTTAAGCAGGTGGTGTCTCCAATTGCAGCTCCTGTCCCAGATGTGGTATGATTGCTTGAGCAAATCAACACTTCCCCTGGTACCTGGTATGCAGCTGTGGATTTGGCAAATGTTTTTTCTCAATTGCCATTTGTAAGGACCACCAGAAACAGTTTGCTTTTAGCTGGCATGGCCAGCAGTATACCTTCACTGTCCTGCCTCAAGGGTATATCAACTCTCCAGCCTCATGTCATAATATTGTCCACAGGACCTTGATCGTCTCTCCCTCCCATGAGACATCAAACTGGTCCATTATATTGATGATATCATGTTGATAGGACCTACTGAGCAAAATGTAGCAAGGACTCCATATTTAGTGACAAGGCATTTGTGTGAGAGAGGATGGGAGATAAATTCAACAAAAATACATGTGCTTCCACCTCAGTGAAATTTCTAGGTGTCCAGTGGTGTGGGTCCTGTCAAGATATCCCTTCTTAAGTAAATGACAAGCTGTTGCACCTGACCCCACCTACGACCAAAAAAGAGGCACAATGCTTACTTGGCCTCTTTGGATTTTGGAGACAACACATTCCTCACTTGAGTGTGCTACTCTGGCCCATTTACTGAGTGACAAGAAAAGCTCCTAATTTTTATTGGGGACTGGAACAAGAGGAAGTCTTGTGACAGGTCCAGGCTGCTGTGCAAGCTGCACTACCACTTGGACCATATCAACTAGCAGGTCCAATGGTGCTGGAAGTTTCAGTGGCAAATAGAGATGCTGTCTGGAGCCTTTGACAGGCCCCTATAGGGTAATCACAATACAGACCCTTAGGATTTTGGAGCAAAGTCTTGCCATCCTCTGCAGATAACTACTCCCCTTTTGAGAAGCAGCTTTTGGCTTGCCACTGGGCCTTAGTAGAGAGTGAACTTTTAACCATGGGCCATCAAGTTACCATGAGAACTGAGTTGCCTATCATGTGCTGGGTATTGTCTGACCCACCAAACCATGAAGTTGGGTGTGCACAGCAGCACTTCATAATAAAGTGGAAGTGGTATATACGAGATAGGGCTTGAGCAGGTCTTGAAGGCACAAGTAAGTTACATGAGGAAGTAGTCCAAATGCCCATGGTCACCACCCCTGCCAGGTTACCTTCTCTTTCACAGCCCACAGCTTTCATCTCTTTGAGAGTGACTTACAATCAGTTGACTGAGGATGAGAAAACTCTGGCCTGGTTTACAGATGGTTCTGCACGATATGCAGGTACCAGCCAAAAGTGGAGAGCTGCAACACTGCAGCCCTTTTCTGGGATATCGTTGAAGGATAGCAGTGAGGGCAAATCCTCCCAGTGGCCAAAACTTTGAGGAGTGCACCTAGTTGTTCATTTTGCTTGGAAGAAAAAATGGCCAGAGGTGCGTTTGTACACTTGTTCATGGGCTGTTGCCAATGGTTTGGCTGGATGTTCAGGGACTTGGAAGGAACATGATTGGAAAATTGGTGACAAGGAGGTCTGGGAAAGAGCTATGTGGATAGATCTTTCTGAGTGGGCAAAAAACATGAACATATTTGTGTCCCATGTGAATGCTCCCCAGAGGGTGACTTCAGCAGAGCAAGAGTGTAATAACCAATTGGATAAGTTGATCGCTCTGTGGGTAATGCTCAGCCTCTTTCCCCAGCCACTCCTGTCCTTGCCCAATGGGCTCATGAACAAAGTGGCCATGGAGGTAGGGATGGAGGTTATGCATGGACTCAACAACATGGACTTCCCCTCACTAAGCATGACTTGGTTACAGCCATTGCTGAATGCCCAATCTTCCAGCAGCAAAGATACACACTCAGCCCCAAATATGGCACCATTCCTCGAGGTGACCAGCCTGCTACCTTGTGGCAGGTTGACTATAATGTGACGCTTCCACCATGAAAGGGGCAGTGATTTGTTTTAACTGGAATAGACATATACTCTGGCTATGGGTTTGCATTTCTGGCATGCAATGTTTCTTCCAAAACTAACATGTCAGCCCCATTTAGCAAAATGATCCCTTGTGACCCTGCTCAGTGCAGGCAGATATCCCCTGCCCCAATAACAAATAACCCCAAACCCCCACCTATGTCCCTAAACCAACAGGAAAAGTGTAGTTTTTATATTAAAAAAAAAACTGGTCAGGAGAAGAAAATCTTAAAAATTCAAAAGAAAACATAGAGAGCATTCAGAGGGCCCTAGACAACAGCTATGTAAATCAATCCTGGTTATCCTCATTTCTCTCTTACTTTTCCTTAAGCTAAAATCAATCCTTTTACCCATTATAACACCACTAGTATTATTTTTGCTGCTGCTTCTTTTTGGTCATTTTCTCTTACAGCTTCTCATCCGATTCATATACCAAATCATTAAGTCAGCAGCTCAGGAATACATAAACGGCGTCTTTCTGCTGCATGAGAGACAGTATCAACCCCTGTTAGACCTGAAACCACAGTGCCCTGGACCAGAGGGAAGGGAATTTTCTCTGTCCCTTGACAGCAGGAAGTAGCCAGATTGAGACAATGCCAGAACCCCCAACCCCCCACATCCTACCCAGGACCTCTACACCAATACCCAGGTCCCCCAACATGTATATAAACAAAGAGTTAGGAATGTTAGGAGTTCCCCTTCACTAGGTTTGTGATAATTAACAAGCTGTGACTCAATTCCCCCTGACATGCTTTAAGGAAGGACAAGCCCCCCCTTAAGCCTATGTGTCTGAAAGCAGGGCACTTCCCCAAAGGTTGAACAAAGAGACCACGTGGAGGTGGGAGTACAGTGAGATAAACAGTTTCACTTCCTCTACTTCAAAGCACCACCTGCTCCTCCAGCATTCCAAGAAGACATAACTCCCTAACCCACTACCTTCTAGCCATACAAGGGAAAAGTTTCAACCTTAGGGCTTCCTATTGACCCCTGCACCTTACTCTAACTCTTGACTCCCTCCCACCGACTACCATTTCCCCAGCTAGGAATGTACTGCATAAATTCAAATCCCTCCTTTCCAGGGGTGGGCTGAAGTCTATTCTTCAGACCCTCTCTGCTGGGTAGGCTTCCCAATAAACTAATAAATTTTCTGCCTTCAATCATCAGTCTCCATATCCCAGTGAGTGCTATTTTTCCCAACATTGAGGAAGTTACTTTGTATTCTTATTTTTCTGCATGTTTTTATTGTGAAACTGTGTTGGAATTTATCATTTTCATTTCTGCATGAATTGAGATATTCATGTGATTTTACTCTTCATTTTGATAATGTAGTGTATTATTTGATTTTCTTATGTTGAACACCCATGCATCCTGAGGTAAATCCCACTTGATCATGGTGGATACTTTCTTTAATATTCTGTTGGATGCAATATGCTAGTTTGTGTTCAGTGTTTTTGAATCTATATCTATAGGGGCAATTGGTCCTTGATTTTCTTTCCTTTTTATTAATTTATGTAGCTTTGGCATCAAATAACTTTAGCCTCAGAGGATGATTTTAAATGAGATACCCTGATTACAGGTTATAAGATTTTGAAAAGTATAGTAATTAATTCTTACTTGACTTTTTCATAGAGTTCATTGTGGAAACTGATCATAGACTTCAGTTTTTTTGGAAGGTGTTTGATAACTAATTGAGTCTCTTTTCTTGTTATAATTTTGTTATGATCTATTTCTTTGCAGTCAATTTAGGTAAATTGTGTTTTTTTAGGAATTGGTTCATTTTTTCTAGATTGTCTAGATTGTTGGCAGACAATTGTTCATATAATTCATTCATAATCTCTTTAATATCAGCAGTATCTTTTAACATCCTCAAATACATTTTTTATTTTCATCGTCCATTCTTTTTCTTTCTCAATATAAACAAACCTTTACAATTTTATTGATCTTTTCCAAGAACAATTTTATTGATTCTCTCAATGGCTTTTCTATATTCTATTTCATTTCTCTCCACTTAAATCTTTCTTATTTCCTTCTTTCTACAAGCATTAAGCATAGCTTTCCTTTCTTTTCCTACTTCCCAAAAATCTATAGAGAGGATATTGATTTGTGATTTATTTTTAATATAAGTTGTTACAAGTATAAATTTGTCTGAATGTTTTAAATTCATCCGTAACCTGGCCTAACAAAAATACTTAATATAACCATAAAATAAATAATAAAATTAACCCTGATGGGTAGCAGATTTCAAGTGCCAGGTGCACTTTTGGCACAGTGAAGAACTTGAGGTTCTATTTTAGTTAATAGGTTTCATACAAAAATAACACTCTTGTAAGAGATTCCTGTATAAAAATGGATTATTGACAAATAAAAAAAGAGAAATAGAAAAGTTGATCATTGGAATTATAATGGCATTGTAAAGGTTAACAGTTTATAAACACACTAATCAAATATGGGTATCAAGAAACACACTTGCCCTGATGCTGGTGCTTCAAGGTTGGAAAGCCCCTGAATGAGGGGCCAGCATGCAGTGGTAAATCTCAACATCTATGTGGCCTTAAAAGCTATAGGTGGGAAACATAACATTAAATAGTTCTGACTCACTAATGGGAAAATTAAGCCAAATGTAAATCCTCACTTTTCCAATGAGAGCTCCAAGAATTCTCATAAATATGGGTCCAACAAATTAAACAAAACACAATTTAAAAAATCAGTCTAGACACTGAGAAAACAAGTTACCATGACTAAGAGACAGAAGAAAAGCAGACAGTGTGAAAAAGGCTTTAACTGTTTCAGATTTTGTAATGATTCTTATTCAGAATATGAAACAACACTTTTTAATGACTTTTAGAAATTAAAAAAAAATCTTGTTAATATATAAAATTGTATAAACATTTCAACAACAAATCAAATAGAACCTCTAAGGTTGCAATGTACAATGATAAAAATTTTAAATTTCCATGTAGTGGAAGTGGGAGAAATTTAGCTGCAATGGAAACCAAAGCCCCCCCCACCACCACCTTGAAAAAGAAATTAGAAAATAAATCAAATATATAACTGTGGGCTTCCCTACAGGTGACACTTTCTCTGTGTCCCTGCAGTTACTCCAGTAAAGCATTCCCTCCCATGATGATTCCTTCCCACAGCAAAAAAGACTTCTCTGGTTCATTCCAGTAATTTTTCTGTTCCAGTGGCTTTTTCCTCCATGGATTATAGAGAAATAAATAAAAATCTGCATTCTAGAAACTCCAGAAGATGAAACACATATGTGCTTCCAATTCTTCTGAGAAGGGTGATCTGGGAGTTAGGGGAAATGAGAATGATGGCATTGGGGAAAGATAAAAGGAGACAAAATCCAGAACATTCTAATCCAATAGTGTTATCTTAGCATTTACTTCACTTGGAAACTTAGCTCTTGGCAGAGGAGGAAGGAATCATTGCTCCTATATTTGAAATGTACTCATTTAGACACTGGCTACATTATTATGGTGCATTATAAGAGGTAAGGGCTCTGCTACTGCTTTCTACTGTGTTTTAGTTTAAGTGATGTTCCCTGGACCTGAGGGTGTTTATTCTCACTTCCCCCACACTGGGCAGTTAATCTTCAATTGACAGTGTTGTTCTTTTCTAAATTTCTCATGGTAGGGTCTGAAAATAATTATTCTACTTACGTAACTTACGTAAGATTGGACAGAACAGAGCTCACTCAAAGTGAGTCTTCTCCTCCTTCTATATAACATAGATTTCATGGTTACAGGCAGCAATCAAGTCTCCCACTTCTCCAGGAAAAAATATCACCCTCTGTGACCTGGCGTTTTTCTCTCACTCGATTTATGGAAGTTTCTTTAGCTGAAATTTTTATTTTAGTGCCTCTTTTCAAGTTTTCCCTTAAACAAAACCTTAAACTGCACTTAAGTTTCACAGATAGGAGACACTTTGATGATTTTTTTCCTTGTAGCCATTTTCAGATTCTTCAGGAATAAATTTAGATTTTCATGAGAAAAAATATATACGCTAGGCTCTGAGTAAGTCATTATTGTTTCCACATATTTTAGGGTCCTGGAGAAGAGGAAAATTCTGCTACAAAAACTAGGAATAATTTTTTTTCTTAGAGAAAATTAGGAGATGCTGGAATGGGAAAATAAGTAAGATCTAAGAGAATATGGCATAGTTGAAACAGCCTCCATCACTCACCTGTAATATATGATTAAAAAAATTATTTTCATAAGAAACAATGTTCCAGATCATGATATTAGTAAGGAAAAACAAAGAAATTTCTTAGGAGATTTTGAAAGAAATACAATCACCCTCTCTCTTTAATAACACTCAAAGTATATGTAAGTTTGGCATCCACCTTCATATCTACATGATATGGTGTGAGGTTGATAGGGTGGACTGGCTCTTAGCATCTTTATCTCCCTCTTTCTGGCTTGTGTTCCTTTCCTCCAGAAGATGGGGAACTAGCAGGTGAAGTGTCAATTTAAACAATCCTTATAGGCATGAGCCTCCTACTACCTGATTGCAGAGATTGGGCTTATTTGTGGAGCCAAAAAATGCAGTGCAGTCATCTTGATTATATAATGTTCCTGATAACAGATGTATCAACTCTCTTACCTAGCCTGTTTTCCATTGTTATCTATACTTCCAATTACTTGAAAGGCATAAGTCTAGCTTCTTCAACAAGATGAGTGTGCATGCTTCATATTTTTTTCTCAAAATTCTTAAAAAGCTTTTTATGGAAAGAGATTTCTGCTTAAAGAAAATAAGCCATACAGGTAAACTCTTTGGTAAAAGAATTGATTGTAAAAGCACATTCTTGCAGGATAAGAATCAGGGAGTTTATATATCAAATTGTTTGGAGTGAGAAAATCAATGACACTATTTCCAGAAGATAAATATACATCAGTGTATGTACATGTTGGAAAAATATGATTCATAATATACATTTTTCCATGAGAAAATAACCCTCTTGTTGATTTCATTAAATAAAAATAAAATAAATTGCATAGAAACAATTTTTAAGTCCAAAGAGGCACCATTTTTGTTTAAAAGCTGCAATAGCTGAAACAGCATCTACTTGCTACCTTCTCCAGTCTACTCTGTGGGCCACACTGATACATTCAGAAGCCTGTTAACTAACACAGGAGATTTCTTTTTTCTTTTTATGCTGAAAAATGTGTTATAAATTTTATTGTTTGATCACTTTTAATCATTTGAATACGATCACGAGCTAAAATTATCAGACATTTTTTTACATATGGAAAACGAATCTTAAATAAGTCACAAAGCATGCGTAAGGCCTATAGCTTTTAATTAAACTTTTCCACTGGTTCTTCACCTGCTCATTGCCTGTCAAGTTTGCTGCCTGCAGTATAAAATTTAAGACTTCAAAGTAAAAGCCAAAGAGGAAAAAAAAGGAAACCTCATTCCCCCAAACCAAAAAAAAAAAAAAAAAAATCTACATTTTCCTAAAAGTCAAGGAAAGACACATCCCTCACCTATCCACTGAATTGGTGGTACCCATGATGGCACTGCATTGCCTATTTTAAAAAGTGACAAGAAGGAGCTGATATCCCAGGTAGTCTTGCACCATAGTTTCTGTGGCCGGGGGTGTCATTCCATTGATGCATATTCCTCACATATTGTCTGCTTTTGACAAATTAAAATGCAAGATGTTTAACTTAATCATTCTATGTTGTTTGCAGTATCCAGTAAAGACAGTGCCTAGGAAAAGTTTTGACAAACTAACTGGCTTATGTGATAAATGATTTTGCTTGGAATCATAATTGAAAAAATGTGATATGAGATGGGGCTTTTACTTGCACATTAGAAACTTCCAGAAAGAAATGACCAGCTGAAGTTTGTTAATTCTCATATTATGGTGAAATCAAAGTAAAAATTTTATAAGATCGCATGAAGAACATATCCTTCCCTTAAAATTGCAATTCTGATAAGGGAAGGACTAAAAAACAGAGTCTAAACCTGTGGGTTAAAAAATTATAAAATGAGAATGAATTCACAGCTTTATTGCTGAAAATCCAGACAGCAGTTTCTGCCTTCAATACTGTTTCCAGGGAATACAATTAGAGTGGTCACATGATGCAAAATAATTCAGAAGAAACAGGTGGTCTTGATACATAAAAATTAGAGATATTAAATTCTTAAAATTAGACAAATAACTGATTATCTCTCTATACACTTAAAATTTTCTAGATTTAGATCTCCCAGTGCTAAACCTGTGTTAATAATGAGCATTTTTCTAATCTAGAGACAAAGATTAGATTATAGAGGGAATGGTTCTCAGCTTTTTTAAGGCCTGCTTTATGTCCTTGTTTCTAAGACTGTAGATAAAGGGGTTCAGCATGCAAGTGACCACTGTGTACATCACTGAGGCTATTGTATTAGCCCTTGAGCTTTTGGTAGCAGCAGAACTAAAAATCACTCCAAGAACTGTACCATAAAAAAAGATCACTACTGAGAGGTAGTACCCACATGTAGAAAAAGCTTTATACTTGCCTTCAGCTGTTGAAATTCTCAAAATGGAGGATACAATCATAGAATAAGAGAAAAGGATCCAAGATAATGGAATAATACCCAGAATTCCAGCTACAAAATACGTCACTAGGTCAATGAGAAAGGTTTTAGAAAAAGCAATCTGGACTACCTGTTTAAGTTCACAGAAAAAATGGGGAATTTCCAACTCTGTCCAAAAAGACAATCGCAAAACCATTAAGTCAAGTAAAAGAAAGAACAAAACACTTAATAACCAGGATGCCAGTAGCAGGAAGCCACCGACCCAGGGGCTCATGATGACCATGTAGTGCAGGGGATGACAGATGGCCACAAAGCACTCATAGGCCATCACAGCCAATTAGAAGATGTTTAATTGTCCAAAAAGTATGAAAAAATACATCTGGCTGAGGCAATTTTTGAAACAGATATTTGTAAAAGACAGGCTAGAGAGGAAGATGTACATGGGTGTGTGGAGGTGGGAGTCTGAGATGATGGCCAGGATGATGAGCAGATTCTCCATGAAGGTGACCAGGTACATGGAAAGGAACAGCCCAAAGAAGGGGGCTGCAATTCTGTGTCTTCTGGGAGACCCAGGAGGACAAATTCTAAAATGTTTGGTTGGTTTTCCATGTAGCTGATGAAACTACTAGGAAGAGATCAGAACAATGAGAATTTAGCCACAAGCAATGACCAGAAAATTATCATAAATGCTATAGTCTATAAAAACATTAAATTAATGATTCTTTTTTATATATAGAAATAGATCAATTGCCATTTATGTGAAAATGTCATAGAAAACAAATGTCCCTGCTTCTCTTTGACCCTTTTGTGACTAGCCATCCTTGTCCATAATTGGACATATTTACAGCAATATTTTCCAGTACAAATTCTCTTAGAATTTATTACATTCAACAAATATTTTGGCCAGTCATTTTGTGTCCTGTGTGGAAATTTAAAGTAATGGATATTGGTGATGATAGCATAACATTTGAAAATAATTAATAATACCAAATTTTACACAAAAGTTAAGTCAATATGAATCATCCACTTACCAGTAAAATGCAAACTATAAAATTTCTGGAATAAAACATACATAAAAATTTAGGGGCCAGTGGTTTAATGATGAGTGTTTTAATAAAACACCCAAAGCTTGATACAAGAAAGAAAAACTTTTGTAACTTGGGTTTTATTAAAATATAAAACTGCT
Organism: Cabassous unicinctus; assembly: GCA_029593785.1. Taxonomy (NCBI): domain Eukaryota; kingdom Metazoa; phylum Chordata; class Mammalia; order Cingulata; family Chlamyphoridae; genus Cabassous; species Cabassous unicinctus. The sequence continues at coordinate 31,684 of JAQZBX010013640.1, forward strand.
GCTTTGTGAAAGGCTTGATAAAGGAATTAAGGAAAATCAACAGGCTTGGGAAAAATATTTGCAAAACATATATCTCCTATATTATTTGTATTCAAAAATATAAAGACCTCTTAATACCCAACAATAAGAAAACAAGCACTCAATTTAAAAATGGACAAAAGCCTGTGCTACGGGACTCAGGGATTTGAAAAACAGCACAAAATGCACAAACATATGCATTACAGGCATCCCAGAGGAGGAAGAGAAGGGAAAGGGGACAGAAATGTGTTGAAGGAAATAATGGCTGAAAACTTCCCAACCCTATTGAAGAACATGGACATATATATGCAGAAAGTGCAGTGCACCCTAAAGAGTATAAATCCTAAAAGGGCTACTCCAAGACATACACGTGTCAAATAGTCCAATGCTCAACACAAAGAAGAATACTGAAAGCAGTGAGGGAAAAGAGAATCATCACATACAAGAGAAGTTCCATAAAATTAAGTGCTAATTTCTCATCTGAAACCATGGAGGCAAGAAGGCAGTGGTAAGACATAGTCAAGGTGCTAAAAGGAAAAAAAAAATTCCAGCGAAGAATTCTTTATCCAGCAAAAGTAGGTAGAGTTCAAAATATTCATAAAAAAACAGAATCTAAGGGAGTACATCAACAAGAAATACTAAATGGAGCTCTGCAGTTCAAAAGGAATAAACAGGAGAAAGACAGTTGGAGGAAAGTGTACGAACAGCTAAAAAAGATAAGAAGAGACATAAAAACAATATATGGCATACATAAACTGAAAGAAAATATGGCTAATGTAAGTAATTCCTTGACTGTAAAAAGATTAAATGTTAATGGATTAAACTCAACAGTAAAGAGACAGAGATTGGTAGAATGGATAAGGAAATATGACCCATCTTTATGCTGTCTAGAAGAAACCCACCTTAGCCCAGGGATGCAAGGAAGCTGAAAGTGAATGATTGGAAAACAAGTCTACAAGCAAACAAAAACCCAAAAAGGATGGGAGTAGCTATACTAATATGGAACAAAACAGACTTTAAATTCAAAACTATTGTAAGAGACAAAAATGGACATGATATATTAATAAAAGCAGTAATTCATCAAGAAGAAAGGACAATCATAAACAATTATGCACCTAACCAGGGCACCTCAAAATTCAGGAGACAAACACTAGGCAAACTGAGTGGAGAAATAGATGCCTCTAAAATTATAGTGAGGGACTTTAATACACCATTATCACCATTAGACAGAACATCACAACAGATAATCAATAAAGAAACAAAGACTTTGAGTAATATATTATAGGACCTGGACCTAAGAGACATATACAGAGCTTTACACCCAAATACTGTGGGATATACATTCTTCTCAAGTGTACATAGATCATTCTCCAAGATAGACCAAATCCTAGGTCACAGAACAACATTCAATTAATTCAGAAAAATTCAAATTATACTAAGTAGTTTATCTGACCACAATGAAATGAAGCTGGAAGCCAGTAAGCACCAGAGAACCAGATTAGACACAAAGATATAGAAGTTGAAGAACACATTCTTGTGTGAGTCAAGGAGGAAATCACAAAACAAATCAGCAACTACATTGAAACAGTTGAAAATGACAACTCAATGTATTAAAACCTGTGGGATGAAGCAAAAGTTGAATTGAGGGGGAAATTCTAGCCATGAATGTTTATATTAAATAAAAGAAAGAGCTAAATTCAAAGACCTAACTGCACACCTAAAGGAATTAGAAAAAGAAGAACAAACTATACCCAAAGAAAGTAAAATGAAGTAAATAAAGATTAGAGCAGAAGTAAATGAATTCGAAAATAAGAAAGCACTAGGGAAAAAAATGCAGAAACTGGTTCTTTGAGAAAATCAATAAAATTGACAAAAGCTTAGCTAGACTAACAAAGAAAAAAAGAGAGGGGATGCAAATACACAAAATAAGAAATGAGGAAGGAGATATCATCACTGACCCACAGAAATAAAGAGTATCGTAATAGGATACTTTGAAAAATTATATGCCAAAAAGTTGGACAATTTAAAGGAAATAGACAAGTTCCTAGAAACACACAAGCAGCCTACATTGGCTAAAGAAGAAGTTGACGAACTCAACAGACCAATCAAAGTAAGAAGGTAGTGTTAGTCAGCAATAAACTCCCAACTAAGAGGAGCCCAGGACCAGTTGGCTACACTGGTAAATTCCACCAAACATTCTGGAAAGAGAGAACACAAGTCTTGCTTAAACTCTTCCATAAAATAGAAGTGGAGTGACTATTGCCTAACTCATTCTATGATGCCAATGTCACCTTAGTACCAAAGCCAAAGACACCACAAGAAAGGAAAATATTAGATCAATCTCCCTAGTGAACCTAGATCCTAAAATCATCAACAAAATTCTTGTTAATCACAATCAACAACAATGTATCAAATGAATTATACATTATGACTAAGTGGGTTTCATCACTGGATTGCAAGGATGGTTCAACATAAGAAAATAAATCAATTTATTACAAGACATAAACAGATAAAAAGAAAAAATAATCAAATTTCACCTATATAAACGCTGAAAAAGCATTTGACAAAATAGAATACCCTTTCCTGATAAAAACACTACAAAAAATAGGAATAGAAGATAACGTCCTCAACATGATAAAGGGTATATATGAAAAAACGACAGCTAAAATCATATTCAATCAAGATATCCTAAAAACTTTCCCTTTAAGATTGGGAACAAGACAAGCATGCCCACTTTCACTGCTCCTATTTAACATTGTGTTAGAAGTATTTTCTCATGCACTTAGAGAAGAAAAAGAGATAAAAGGCACCCAAATAGGAAAGGAAGAACTAAAAAAAATCACTATTTTCAGACAACATGATCCTGAGAAATCTACAGCAAAGCATCTAGAACTTATAAATGAGTTCAGTCAAGTGGCAGGTTATAAGAACAATGTGCAAAAATCAGTAACATTTCTGAATATAAACAATCAACAACCTGAGGGGGAAATTTTTAAAAAATCACATTTACAATAGAAACTAAAATAATTAAATACAAAGGAATAAGTTTAACTAAAGATGTAATGACTTCTATGCAATAAACTACACACTGTTAAAGGAAATCAAAGAAGGCTTAAATAAATGGAATAATATTCTCTGTTCTTGGATAGGAAGACTAAACATCAATAAGATGTCTATCCCACTCAAACTGATCTACAGATTTAACACAAACCCAATAAAAATCACTGCAGCATTTTTTTTTTTACTGAATTTGAAAAGTTAACTATGAAATTTTCCTGGAAGGGCAAGAGGCCCCAAATAGCCACAGGCATATTGAAAAAGAAAAGCAAAATCAGAGTAATCACACTACGTGATTTTAAAACATACTACAAAACTACAGGGGTCAAAACTGCATGATATTGGTACAAGGATAGACATACTGACAAATGGAACCAAATTGAGAGTTCTGATAAAGATCCTCACATATACAGTCAAATGATATTTGCCAAGACGACCAAACCCACTCAGCTAAGTGAGAATGGCCTCTTCTATAAAAAGCACTGGGAGACCTGGAAATCCATATCCAAAAGAATGAGAGAGGAACACCATCTCACACCTTAGACAAAAACGAAGTCAAGATGGTTCAAAGATCTAAATATAATAGCCAAGACCATAAAGATCTTGGAAGACAATGTAGAGAAGTATCTAAAGGATCTTGCAATAGGAAATGGTTTCATGAACTTCATACCCAAACCATGAGCAGCAAAAGAAAAAAATAAAAAAAACTTTTGTACCTCAAAGGAATTTGTCAAGAAAGTGAAAAGACAGCCTACTCAATGGGAGAAAATATTTGGTAACCACATATCTCAAAGGAGTCTAATATCCTGCATATATAAAGAAACCTTACTCCTTGGGGAAAAAAAAAAAGTAAAACAACCCATTTAAAAACTGGGCAAGTGATTTTAATAGACTGTTTTCCAATGAAGAAATACGAATGGCTAAAAAGCAAATGAAAATATCAACATCACTAGCTATTAGGGAGATGCAAATCAAAACTACAGTGAGATATCATCTTATACCCATCAGTCTGGTGACTATTAAAAAATGTTGACTATAAGTGTTGGAAAGGATGTGGATGAATGGTAACCTACTCCCCTGCTGGTGGGAAAGTAGAATGGTGCAGCTATTGTGGAGGACTGTATGGCAGTTCCTCAGAAAACTACCTATAGAACTGCCAAATGTTCCAGCAATTCCATGGCTGGTTATACACTAGAAGAATTGAAAACAAAGGACATGAACAGATATATGAACACCAATGTTCATAATGTCATTATTCACTATTGCCAAAAGTTGGAACAACCCAAATGACTTTCAAGAGATGAATGGATAAAGAAATTGTGGTATATACATACAGTGGAATATTACTCAGCTGTAAGAACAAATACAGTATTAACACACAGAATTACATGCATGAATCTTGAGGACTTTATTTTGAGTGAAGGAAGCCAGGCATTGATGGACAAATATTACATGACTTCACTGATATGAATCAAGCAAATTGAGCAGACTCACTGAGCTGGAGTCTGCAAGATTGGGTTTCAGAAAATAGAAAGGGAGAAGAAAGCTATGAGCCATTGCCCATATGGACACAATCTATGATAAAGTGGAATTGTGTAGTTATGCAGGGGAGTGACATGATGGTGGTTCAGTGATTCTATTGGGTTAGACAGTGCAGATATTTCAGGGTGGTAGGCTGTGGATGGGCTTTGAACTGTCCATGGAACTGGGAGGATGTTTGGGGGAGGGAGCAGGTGAATACTGGGTGTTGGTTGGTGCATCGTTGAAACTACAATATTGGGTAAGCTCTTTTGGCAATAGGGAAAGGTAGGGTTAATGGTTTAGGGCTTTGGATGTGGGGGCAATCAGGACAAGACACACAATGGGCAGGCTTCTAGCAAGTGTTCAAATGTTCATCTTTATGTAGTGTATTATATCAGTAGATGGAGACCAACATAAGGTCCGGGAAGTTGATGGACACCCATCCTGGTGAGGCCCACCATGTTCTAAATTGAGGGGCAGAGGTATTTTGAGAGTATGGATGGTGCCAAATAGGGGTGACAGACCTATGTGTTAAGCCCTCAGTGTTGTTGCAAGTAACTATGAATCCAGACCTACAAAGAGTGAAGCCTGGTGGTTTCCATGGGTCATGAGGGGAGGCAGAGGATGGAATAGAATAGATGGAACAGGTGACATTTTGAGGATGCTGGTAGTGTTCTACATGATCTTGCAATCCTGGATACAGGCCATGTTAAGGCCCATCAAAATTTATGAAAGTGTATGGTCCAAAATGTAAACCATAATGTAAACCACTGGCCATAGTTGGTAGATATGTTTCAATATTTGTACATCAGTTGTAACAAATATATCATCCACATATAAAATGTTATTAATAGAAGAATGGGGAAAAGCAGGAGGACGTTGGATATATGAGAGTCCCTATAATTGTTATATGACCGTGCTGTAACCTGAAACTTCTTTAAAAGACAAAATGAAAAAAGTAAGACACTGGGGGTATAAAGGGAAGAAAAAGTCACTATATATACAGGAAAACAGATCTTACAGTGATAAAGCCAAAATGTCCAATTTTTTTTATATTTTTAAATTACTTTTTATTATCCCCAATTTTTTTGTACTTTATTTCCTATTTTTAAAACCATTATTTCATTTTCTTATTAATTTTACTAGGCTATTTTATTGGTTTCAATTTTGAAGAAATTTTGGATCACATATGTGTTACAACTGTAACAGGGGAAGAGCATTTCTGTGGTGTGTCACTGAAGGGGGATACATGGGGGGAGATTCACCTGGGCATACATGTAAAGCATATAAATTTGTTCAAATGTTCATTGGGCATTTTCACAGTGGGTAGGGATTCATACAATAACCATAAGAATATTGAATTCCAATCCTCAAGAGCTCTGCCACATTTTCTGATGTATCAGCAAGAATCCCCCAAGTACAGAGGCAATGACTAATAAAGGAGGATGGTCCATTGATGGACACTTGATATTGATAACTGTGCTTATGAACATTTACTCTTGAAATTGAATCTTAGCATAGTTTTATATGGTGCCTAAGCATTATCTCCTTGTTGCTCAAATGTGGCCTGTCTCTAATTTGAACTCAGGATATAAATGCAACAACTTCTCCCCAGTGTGGGACATGACTACCAGGGGTGATCTTCCCTGGCACTGAGGGATTATTAGCAAGCACCAAGTAGTAAAGCAACTGGAAAAAGGCATTGACTAAAAGGGAGAAAAGGTAATGACAAATGAGTTTGCATGGCTAGGAGACATCAAAGTGAGTTGGGAGGTCATTCCAAAGGTTACACTTATGCATGTCTCAGCAGGATCACATTGACAGCCAAATTAGACACTAATGCAAATAGCAGGGCTCCCGAGGGTTCTGGAGACATCCAGGCACTATGGTCAGGATAGATAGCTCAGGAGTTTGGTGCCTTGTCAGTGGGTCAGTGAATTTGTACTCCCCAATGTGACAGAATTGTATTCAGTTTTGCTTTCCCTAAACATGGCTCTTTGGTCCCTTTATTTGAACCTATAGTCAGTGCTGGAATTGGTAGGTCTCTGTTCAAGAGACTTCAATCTTTGGGCTGCCCATGTGCCAGATGGGCCTAGACCTTCAACGGAGGTGCAATGCCTACTCTCAAGTTCATTGGACTCACAAGGGCAACTAACAAGGAGGTGAGGATGTACAACCACCATACCAAGGAACCAAGGGATCCTACAACTGTAAGCAAGAGAGTCTCATCCATCAGCCATATGGAACTGAAGCCTGTTCTCAATTAAAGATGGAGTAGGCATGACCATCCCAGAATCCTCAGGATTGGAGAAAGAACTATGGACTAGAGTGGACTTACTGGTATTCTACCACAGACTAATTGTGACTCTAGCAATGGAAGAACTTATATCATTGATGTGGAAGCATTGGGCACTGGAGGTTCTGAGATCAGGGAGAGGGAAAACAGGTGTAATATGGGGGCATTTTAAGGACTCAGGGACTGTCCTAAATTACATTGCAACAACAGATATATGCCGGTATATATCTTGAGATAACCTACAGAATTGTATGGGGGAGAGTTTAAACTACAATGTAAACTATAAACCATGCTTAGTGACAATGCTTCACAATGTGCTCATAAACTGCAATAATATACCATACTAATGAAAGATGTTGTTAACAGGGGCAAATGTATGTGGTGTAGGAAAAGGATATATGTGAATCCCCTATATTTTTTATGTAACATTTATGCAATATAAATATCTTTGAAAAATTAAAAAAGCAAACAAACAAAAAATGGGCAAAAAATCTGTACCGAATCCTCACTGACAAGATATGCTATTGGCAAATAAGCATAAACAATAATAAGCTCAACATCTTTTATCATTAGGGAATTGCAAAATTAAAATCACCATGATATATCACCACAGGTCTATTAGAATAGCTAAAAACCTAAATACTGACAATAGCAATTGCTTGTCAGGCTGTGGCACAGTATACAGTCTCTCATTCATTCTTATTGAGAATATAAAATGGTACAGACAGAAGATGACTTAGCAGTTTCATGTAAAACTAAACATTGTCTTACCATATAATCCAGCAAGTGTGCTCTTAGATACATATGTGACTTATATGAAAACTTAAGTCCCCACAAACACGCATGGATGAATTTTTAGAGTAGATATATTTATAATATCCAAAATCTGTAAGCAAACATGAAATCATTCTATTGGTGAATAAACACTGTGTTATATCTATACAAGGAAGTATACCTCAGAGATTTAAAAAAAAAAAAAAAGCAATGT
>JAQZBX010013641.1:0-39554 GCA_029593785.1 Cabassous unicinctus
GTGATTTTAATTTCAGCAGATTCATGTGTACAAGAGACTGTGATATACTAGGATTTTGTCTTTTATTTTAATAAATTATCATTGTGGCATGATTATGAAAAGCTATAAATTTTTTACAAATAATTTTGTCAAGCAAAATCCTTTAAGTGAAAATCTTAGAAACTATGTATTTTAATATAGTTTTTTGTTTCCCAAACACTTCTAATTTTGTTTATTTTTAAATGTCTTATTGGTTTACCTATTGCATCTCTCCCCTCATATTGGCTTTCTTTTAAGTTCTTATCAGTTTTACCCTAATATTTTAGCTGAACCAAGGTTTAGAGTTTCAAAGTATGAAAAAGTAATGTTTTTCGATTGACTGACTGTCTTAGTTTCCCAGTTGCTGTGACAAACACCACACAATACATTGACTTAAACAACAAGAATTTATTGGCTCACAGCTTGGGGGCTTACTTCTTCCCAGAGTCAGTAGCCTTCAGGCTGGCCAGCAATCCTTATGTTCCTGGGCTTTTCTATTACATGGCGATGTCCACTCCTTTCTCTTCCAAATTCCCTGACTTCCAGTTTCTGGATTCCGTCCCCCCCCTCCCATGTCTTTCTCTCCTATGTCTGAAATTCTTCTGCTTATAAAGGACACCAGTAATCTGGATTAAGGTCCCCTCTCAATCAGTTGGTCACACCTTAAGTGAAAACAAAACTTCAAGAGGTCCAATTTCATACCCTTAAGGATGCAGGTTAAGAACATGTGATAGACTTCTGAGAAGACGGTGTTGGAGTAGGCAGGGCTCAACACTCACAGAAACAATGGAGGAAGGGCAAAAAGCCATCCTAGGGAGGTGCTTTGGGGATCTGCAGACCAGGAGAGTGCTGCACATCCTCCTGGAGGGCGAGAAACAGAGAGAGGAAAAAGCCCAAATGAAAACTGTGAGTTACTAGCACCCACAGCCAGGAAGAGCACCCATCCCTGCCCTCAAGGTAAACAGCCTGGATAAAGCCTGTGGCTCATGTCAGCCAACTTAGAGGAGAACAGACGTCTTCTTCTGTGATAGAAGGGAGAACACAGTGGAGGGTGGAGAATAGATTCTCTTCAATGAGTTTGGCTAACAGAGCCAACTTTGAATCTCTGCTCTGGCCACATTAAGATCAAGGGCAAGTGGAGGTTGACAGAGAAACCTCAGTGGAAAGAATCTTGAACAGGCAAATTCTGCTGGTTGGACAGGAAACTACAAGGAGAAAAAACATTTTTTGGAGTTTCTTAAGTCCTAGACCACTTGGATCAGATCTGTGTCCCATTAGAGAGTCCCTGGCCCTATTTTGATAACTTAAGCTGGGTAATTTTAAAGACAAAGTAAGTTGAACCAAAAATCAAAGAAGAACCATGAAACAAAACCACTAGGCAAGAGAGAGAAACAGATCATAAGTTTCTGAAAATTCACCAACATATTCAGATGCCTAGACATCAAAAAAAAATTATAAGCCATACTAAGAAAGGGGAGAAGGATGGTTCAACCAAGGGAACAAAACAAAAATTCTGATGAGATTCAGGATTTAAGACAACTAGCAATGATAATCACACAAATCTCCTAAATCAATTCAAGGAGTTAAAGGAAAACATGACTACAGAGATAAAGGATATTAAGAAGGCACTGGGTGAGCATAAAGAACAATTTGAAAGACTGCAAGGAAAATTAACAGGCTTATGGGAATGAAAGACACAATGAATGAAATTAAAAATACACTAGAGCTATAAAACAGCAGATTTGAATTGGTGGAGAACAGAATTAGTGAATTGAAGGACTGAGTACCTGAACTTGAAAATACAGGAAAACATAAAGAGAAAAGAATGAAAAAAAAAAAAAAAAAAAAAAAAAAAAAAAAGGAACAGGGACTCAGGGATTTGAAATACAATGCAAAATGTACAAATACATGTGTTACCAATGTCCCAGAAGGAGAAGAGAATAGAAAAGGAGAAAAAAGAATGTTTAAGGAAATAATGACTGAAAATATCCCAACTATTATGAAAGACATAAATATCAATGTCCAAGAAGGACAACACAACCAAAACAGAATAAACCCAAATGGACCTACTCTGAGACACTTGATATTCAGAATGACAAATACCAGAGATAAAGAGAGGATTCTGAAAGCAGCGAGAGAAAAGCAAAGCATCACATTCAAGGAACCCTCAATAAATCTAAGTCTCAATTTCTCATCAGAAATCATGAAGCCAAGAAGAAACTGGTATGATGTATTTAAGGTTCTGAAAGAGAAAAACTGCCAGCCAAAAATTCTTTAGTTGGCAAAACTGTCCTTCAAAATTGAAGGTAAGTTTAAAGTCCTCACAGACAAACAAAAATAGAGAGTATGTTACCAAAAAACTGGATTTACAAGAGATACTAAAGGGAGTGCTTGTCAGCCTGAAAGGAAAAGACAAGGGTGAGAGGCTTGGAGAAGAGTGAAAAAATGAAGATTATTAGGAAAGGTAAGCTAAAGGGTAAGAAGACAGACAATAGTAAGATATGACAATGGAAAGCCAAAGATAAAATAGATGAAGTAAGTAATGCCTTTACAATAACATTGACTGATAATGATTTGAACTCCCCAGTCAAAATACATAGACAGAACGGGGAGCAAAAATGAGCTATCTATATGCTGTCTGCAAGATACCTCAGATGTAATGACACAATTAGGTAGAAAGTGAAAAGCTGGAAAGAGATATTTTGTGCAAATAGTAACCAAAAAAGAACTGGAGTGGCAATACTAATATTGGACAAAATACACTTTAAATGCAAAACTCTTATGAGATGAAAAAGGTCATTATATATTAATAAAAGGGTCAATTCACCAAGAAGAAACAAATAAAATAAATATGCACATAACCTGGGTGCCCCAAGATACAGGAGGCACACACTGGCAAAACTGAAGGGACAAATAGATATTTCTGCAATAATAGTTGGATACTGCAATATACCACTCTCTGCATTGGATAGAACATCTAGACAGAGGATAAAGAAACAGAGAGCTTGAATAATATGGTAAATGAACTAGACATAACAGACCTCTACAGAGTATTGCACCCCAAAACAGCAGGATATACATTGTTTTCAAATGCTCATGGATCCTTCTCCAGAATAGACCATATGTTGGGTCACAAGACAGGTCTCAATACATTTAAAAAGATTGAAATTATACAAAGCACATTTTCTGATCATAATAGAATGAAGCCAGGAATCAGTAACAGAAAAAGGGAAATTCATAAATATGTGGAGTTAAACTACACACTCTTGGATAATCAGTGGATCACAGAAGAAATTGCAAGGGAAATCAGTAAATAATTTGAGACAAATGAAAATGAGAAATGAGAACAACATACCAAAATTTATGGGATATGGCAAAGGCAGGTGCTGAGAGAGTGCCGAGAGGGAAATTTATAGCCCTCAATTCTTACATTAAAAAAGACGAAAGAGCCAAAATTGAAAGCCCTAACTGCACACCTGGAGGAACTAGAAAAAGAACAGCAAATTCATCCCAAACTAAGCTGAAGAAAAGTAATAATAAAGATAAAAACAGAAATAAATGAAATTGAGAACAAAAAAACAATAGAATCAACAAAACCAAAAGTTGGTTCTTCAAGAAGTTCAACAAAATCAGCAAACCCTTTGCTAGACTGACAAAGGAAAAAGAGAGAAGAAGCAAATAAATAAAATCAGAAATGAGAAGGGGGACATTACCACTGACCCCGCAGAAATAAGAGAGACCATAAGAGGATACTATGAACAACTATATGTCAACAAACTAGACAACATAGATGAAATGGACAAATTCCTAGAAACACACGAAGAAAAAGACCTCAGCAAACTAATCATGAGTAAAGAGATTGAAACAATCTTCAAAAACCTCCCAAAAATGAAAAGCCCAGGACCAGATGGCTTCACAAACCAATAATTTAAAGAGGATCTACTACCAATCTTGCTCAAGCTCTTTGAAAAATTTGAACAGGAAGTAACACTACCAAACTCATTCTATGAAGCCAACATTACCCTCTTACAAAAACAAGATAAAGATACTAAGAAAAAGGAAAATTACAAACCAATTTCTCTAATGAATATAGATGCAAAAATCCTTAACAAATTACCTGCGAACTGAATCCAAAGCACATTAAAAGAAGATCTTCCAGATCTTGTAGTAGGAAGTGGTTTCTTAAGCCTTTTACCCTAAGAACAAGCAATGAAAGAAAAAAATAGATAAATGGGACCTCTGCAAACTTAAACACTTTTGTGCAAAAGAGGACTTTATCAAGAAGTTGAAAAGGCGGCCTACTCAATAGGAGAGAATATTTGGAAACTACGTATCCAGTAAGGGTTTGATATCCATGTATATAAACAGGTAATACAATCCAGCGATAAAAAGACAAGCAACCCAATTAAAAAATGGCAAAAAAAACTTAGACTTTTCCCAAGAGGAAATACAAATGACCAAAATGCACATGAAAAAGTGATCAACATCACTAGTTATTAGGGGAAGTGCAGATCAAAACCACAATAAGATACCATTTCAAACCTTATAGAATGGCCATTATTTAAAAAAGAAAGAAAGAAAGAAAGCTAAAAGTGCTTCAGAGGATGTGAAGAAATAGGAACACTCCTTCACTGTTGGTGGGAATGTAGAATAATGCAGCCTCTGTGGAAGACAGTTTGGCAGTACCTAAAGAAGCTGAATATAGAACTGCCGTATGATCTAGCAATACCGTTACCAGGAATATATTCAGAAGAATTGAAAGCAAGTACAGAAACTGACATTTGCACACTAATGTTCATAGCAGCACTATTCACAATTGCTAAAATATGAAACCAGCTGAAGTGTCCATCAACTGATGAACGGCTAAACAAAATGTGGTATATACATACAATGAAATACTATTCAGCTGTAACATGAAATGAAATCAGGATGGATATGACAGCATGGATGAACCTTGAAGATATTATGTTTAGTGAGATAAGTCAGACATAAAGGGACAAATATTGTATGGTCTCACTAATATGAGCTAAATACAATGAATAAACTCACAAAGGCAAACTCTAGAGAATAGAATGGGTTGAGAAAGGGAGCTGATGCTCAATGTATATAGATTTTTTTAAGAAGGTTTATTGTAAAAGTGTGGAAATGAATATAGTTGATGGCAACACATTATACTGAATGTAATTAACACTGCTGATTTTTAAATGAGATTGTTACTGAAAGGGGTAGTCTGTAAATGTCAAATGAAAGGAAACTGGAGAATAATCTAGGGTATTTACAACATAGTAATTTCAGTGGTGGATGAAGATTGTGGTTAGTAGTATAAATATAAGAATGATCTTTTACAAAATGTTAAGAATATGGTGACACATGGGAAAATTATAACTATTTTAACTTATGGATGATAGTTAACAGTAATATTGTAATATTTTTCAGCAATGACAAAGAAAATATGTCAATTTTGAGACAACTATTGGAGGATATAAAAGGGTATGGGATTTTTCCTTTTGGAGTAATGAAAACATTCTTCAATTGCCTGAGGTGATGACAGCACAACTTCTGTGATGAAATTAAGAGCCATCAGTATAAATGTTGAATGGATTGTACAAAGTATGGGACTATAACACAGAGAATCCTGTGGTGGAAGATGGACTGTGGTTAACAGAACAATTATGAGAACATTTTATCCTGAACTATAACAAATATATAATACTAATATAGGGTATTAATAATTGAGTGGGTTGTGGGAAAAATATACCAAATGTAAGATACGGGCTAAATATTACTGTAAGTATAAATATTTTGATGATGCACTTTAATAGTTTGTAACAAATATTTCACAACAATGCAACATGGTGGTGGTGGGGAGATATATGAGAGCCTTGTATGATGAATATGCATGTTTTGTAAATTCACAAATTTTATTATACTTTTATTGTTTATGTATGTTCATATATGAATGATATACTTCAATAAAATTTTATTTTAAAAACATTACCATAATGAAAATATTGATACTGATGTTGCCCTGAGTCATCAGGTAGAAGGCACAGCCTACCCACAATAATTCAGAAGGTTCCAATCAATCAAACAAGACCTCTCAAGCTATAGAGCCACCAATCCCATTGTGCACTCCTTGCTCTTCTCAAGGAAGAGTCCCAGAAGTTCAGGAGACAGAATCACATAGAAAGGAAAACGAGTATTTGCTCTACACAATATTTTAGCATTCCAGTTTCACTGTTTCTATAAGCTATGGTGCCAGTTTAACAAAACTGTGGAAAGAGAAGAGAACCTTGCTGCCAGCAAATGCCAATAAATGTGGCCAACATCATGTCTGTTGGCAAACAGAATGTTGGGAAATTCAAGCAAGGACAGTCATGTAATTCACTGTGGCTCCAGCTCTCTTGTGCTTTTCCTTTAAATTTACCACATCATATTCAAGGGCAGGAACCTTGCACTTAAACAAAAGTACCTTTTCCATCCTTTACTGTTTCTGATTTCCAGGTACCACACTTTTGCAACATAACCTTGCCGTATGTATTTTTCAAATTTAAAATGAATAACAATACACTCAAAACATTATAAAATCTGCTCTCATCATTTTGGAGATGATACCAGCCCTACAGGTGCTTAAGAACAGCAGACAGAAAATTTCACCCTCTTTTTTCTCTCATATCCCATACTACATATTGCAAAACAACAAACAGAAAAAACAAACATGACAAAACAAATAAAAACATATCAGTATATACTGAGGTACAAATGAAGGAAGGAAAGAGAGGCAATATTTATGAAATGCCATCCATATGCCAGGTATTTTACATTTATTATGTCATTTCATCTCACTACATTGCTTTAATGTGGGTAATATTACTAGAGTTCTTATAGAAAATGAGACTGAAGCTCAGAGAATTAAAAGAGTATATCTAAGGTCACACAACTAAGTGGTAGAGCTAGGATTCATGCATGTATGACTTAAAGCCTGTGCATTTTACATCACGTTTCCTTTTATCCTGTATGATTCTGCATTCTTAGATGATCAAAGAAGTATAAGCCACAGGGGCTCCTACTTTTATCAAGTTTAAAATCCTCTGGAGGAAAGATGGCACAGATGAATATTTTTACTAAATTAGGGACATGATAACCAAATGTAATGCATGATTCTGGAATGGGTGCAAGAGTTGATTAAAAAAAAACTATTAAGGATATTTGAGAGATAATTGGAGAAATTTGAATTTGAATAATTTTAGGTAATATTTTTGCATCAAGTTTAAATATCTTGGGTGATATTGAGTTTGTGCAGGAGCATTTCCTTGTTAAGAGACAATCACTGAAGTATTTAGGAATGAAGTGTCAAAATTACTTCAATTTATTTTCAAATGATTCACATGGAAAATGTTTTTGTGTGTAGAGAGAAAAATGTGCATATGTGAGTGATTAGAGAGAAACAAAAATTGTGCCAAATGTTAATAATTAGTTGATCTACATGAATGGTATAAGGATGTTTGTTGTTTTATTTATTTTTTTCTCTTGGTGGGGGAAAATATGCTTATAGTTGTGATAAAATTCACATTATCAAATTATTAATATATTAAAATATTTTCTAAATGCAAGAAAACTATAAGAGTTGGAGCTAAAAATCAAGTCATGTGATCAGTAAAAAAAAAAAAAAAAAGCAGTTGCACACACTGCCAGTCTCATCCTTGATCATTATTCTCTTTGGATTTTGAGGATAAAAAATTATTGAAGAAAAAATATCTCAGATATATTCAGAGGACTGAAGTTAAAGTAAACTGATTATCTAAATTTAGGGAATCTTGTGTTTTGGTTTGAGTTCTTTTATGTGGACCCCAGGAAATTATGTTCTTAAATTGAACCTATTGTGAACCTTTGATTAGATTATATCAGTTAAGGGCCATTTGATTAGATTGCTCCAGTAAGGCTTGGCCCAGGGTGGGTCATAATCCTCTTACTGGAATCCTTTATAAATGGAGAAATAAAAACAACAGGCACAGATAAAAGCCTCAGTGACAGACAGAAGCCTCAAGAAGTTGGAACCAAGGAACCAGGGAGAGAGAAAGCCACACACACAGCAGCCTGAAGCAGAACTAGCAATGAGGCCCGGAGGACAGGGGAAAGATAAGTGATGCTGCCATTATGCCCAGCTATGTGCCTGATCACCCACAGCTGAACTCGGGGAGTGAGTGACCCTGGAGGAGAAGCCAGAGACTTGCAGAGCAGTCATTGTGCCTTGCCACGTGGGAGGAGTTAGGATCACCAGTCGCCGACCTTCTGTGAGACAGCCTCTCTGATGGTGCCTTGATTTAGACATTTCCACAGCCTCAGAACTGTAAGCTTTTAACCTAATAAATTCCCATTGTAAAAGCCAACCCATTTCTGGTATATTGCATTGGTAACCTTTAATAAACAAAAAATCATGGATACAATCTTTGCTTGGTTACTGGAAGGACAGGCCACATAATTATTTTTAAGAATTTTAAGAAAGTGACAGCAGAGCATTAAACTAAGTATGTGGCCCTACCCAATGTGGGTCCCTGAGCAATCATTGCAGATCCCAGGCCTATGAAGTGGCCTTATTACAACTACACATTTTGCATCTGTCTCAGCCCTTTTCCTATAATTATGAAAATCCATTTTCACTGAACTAGTACAAGGACTGTGTCGAATCTCTGTACCCAAGTAAAGAACTGTAGTTGAAATAAATGAATTCTAGAATGTATTCGTTCCATATGTATGTACCATAATTTTAGTAATATTATATAATTAATATCATTTATACTATCTTTTATATTCAAATATAAAATCATATTCAAGTTTTTCATATCACATAGCCCAGAGCGCTTATATTTCATATTATATGGGAGTCATATTAAAAAGTTATGACCTTAGCCAAATAAAAAGTCCGGTGTGAATTGTAAAATGAATAAGGTCTTTTCCAAGTTGTCCATGCCTTCAAAGTAAATCCAGAATGTAAGCTAGCAATTTAAGAATAACATAGCAAAAATCATGTGTTTGTACCATATTTACTTTCACATTTTCATTTACTTATAAATGAATTGATTTGCAATGCTTGCATTTGTGCTGTCAGATGATGCTAAACTTGTTATTTGACTCATAACCTTGTACAGTTACTTGAAAGAAGTGGGACTGCAGGCCTTTGTCCTAGAAAAATTATGCCTAGTGTAAACAAATCAAGCTAACAAGCACTGGTTAATAAGTTTATCTCATTACCATTTCACATAGTTGTTTTACATCACAAATTTCAATGAATCTGTTTTTTTAATGTTGAAATGTCTAGCCTATAGAATGGTCTTTTACTAGGTTATCTTTTCATCTCCTTCTATTTGGTAAAACTATTTCTTTCATTATCATTAATCAGGCTTCATAAAAATCAACTGAAAAGACAAATAGCCAGGACAAAAAGGTCCTAAAAAATTAAATATTATTTTTTTTCATAAAATACTTTTGGTGTGACTTAAACCATATTGGTTATAAGGCTTAATATTGAATTAACTTTCAGGAATAAATATAGTTTCATTCCTCCACAACATAGCCACATTTCCTGACTTTCTGAAATATGGAACATTTAAATATAACCCTTGAGCATTGTAAACTATTTTATTGAATATTCTTGAAGGTTTCCAGACTTCCATATTAAAGGAAATGTAGAATGTAAGACCATTGCAATTGTCTGGGGTGATGGCCATACATGGAGTGATATTTCAAGTAAGGCAAAATTCCTGCAATATGTCTGTATTTTCTTCATATTAAAACAAAGGATAGCCCTTCATATAGCACTATGTATTTAACTTTTATCTTAATTAAAAAATAATGACATATTATAAATATATCATTATAAATATACCTATTTTAATATGCAAAATACTCTGAATATTCAATGATACCCCTATAATAGAAAGATGGCCTATTGAAAATTTTTTAAAAGGTACTTTTACCTAATTTGCTTTGTGGAGTTGTTACAGTGCTCATTTAAATAAAATAGTCCCCCCAAATGTTTTCTTGTGTTTATCAAAGCTTTAAAATTCAAAAATAATGGGTGGGAATATTTTAATAGAGTAACTGTGAGGCCAAGCTGCCAATTCTACCACATATCAAGCCATGTTATAAAACAATTATAATCAAAATTTTGTTCTACTAGAACAAAAATATGTATGAGAATAAATAGAATATAGTAGAAATTCCTGAAAGAAAATTTATTACAGAAATTTTTATGTGACATAGGCAGCATCTGAAAATAATGGAGAAAGGAATATTAGGAAGAGATAAAGATAATTACTTAGCAAACTATAGAAAAATTGATTTAGATACACAGCTCACACATCCTACATCAATCTAAATTCTTGATGGATTGTTGAATTAAGTGGAAACAAAGCATAGAAAATTCAATTAAATATAAACCACCAAAAGATAATCCATCTGAAAAATATGCACATTTCTTTACTTCAAGACACCGAAATTAAGTGGACAAAGACTATAAATAATTCATATAAAAGGAATTTAAAACTACTTAGACATTCACATAAACATCAATTTTGATACCAAAGAAATGCAATGAGTTAAACTTGAGTTAGCATTTTCTTCCCTTTATATTGAAAAAATTGATTGATGTTTATATCAAAATCCAATGATAATGATGTTAGTGTCAAACTGGTTTACCCTTATACTCTGATGAGACTCTATCTTGATAAAAGTTGTATAAAAGGCAAACTGCAGTTTGTGTGCAGAGCTTCAGATTTATTTCTACCACTTCTCTGAATGCCAACATTTCTGGGAACTTCATGTAAGGAAATAATTTAGCGTCAGAGAAAGCTATATGTATAAAACTTTTTATCACAGCTATAACAATAAATAATTAGAAAAACAAAGTTTACTGATGGAAGAATGCTTAAATTAATAATTTGCATCAGCTGTAGCCTTAAAAATCATCCTTTGGACTTTTTAGGAAAATTGGTAAGATGATTATAATGCTCACGGGGAAAGTCAAAATATAGGAGGAGCACTAGAAAGTGTTCACATTTTCTAGTAAATATTAAAATTGACTGTAAATATTTTATCCTTTGTCAATTAATCTTGGTTAAGTTATGGCAGGGTTTGGCCACTGCCAGGCCTTTGTAAAATATGTATCAAAACTTTTAAAAAGAAGTGTATGAATAAGCACAGAACAGCCTGCAGCATTTTTTTTTTAATTCCAACACAATAGAATTTCATTTTTCAGAAAACTAACAACCCAAGATGGATGTTCCTGGTCCAATCCAGGAGCAGTTTCTTCCACATGGTGATAAAAAGACACAGGTTTCTTTTGTCTGTGGCTCTGTCCTTCTCCCAGACAGAATCATTTCAGTCTGCAGTCAGCCCAGCAAGAAGAGGGCCTGGAGGAATACACCTGCTGTTAATAGTTTTAGCCAGAGGTGGCACAGCAGAGTCACACACTTCTATTCCATTGTCTAGAACTCAGCCACAGGGCCATGCCCACATGCAAGCGAGGATGGGAAAAGAGAGTTTGGGGGATTCATCTTTGGGAATTAATCATAAAGAAATAACAGTACACATTTATAAAGATGTATGACAAAGTATTTTTATTATAGTGCTTGTTTAATAGTGAAAATAATCTCCAATGATAATTTATAGTACATCAAAACAATAATCTATACGAAACAATTTAAAATAAAAATTGTAACATAATATTGACTGGAGAAGTGAAAAAGTCAGGTATAGAACAATATTTACGATATAATTCATGTTTTTATAATAAAAACTATAAATAAATATATAGTCACAGGGATGGATACATATGAATTTATATTAAAATCACATGAGAAAAAATAAGGATGTATGTGTCCCAAAAGTGGTTATATTTTGTGGCAGAAGTTCAAGTGATTATTCTTTTATATTTATTTGCATTTTTGACAATGACTAAGCATTTTCAGAATAGTTTAAAAAGCTAAAAAAGTAAATTCAAAAAATATGTTAAATCATTGAAAAAACTTATAAAATGTTACAATTTAATCAGAATATACAGTTGGAAGCACACCATCATTACATATATGCACTTATACTCACACATGTTTATATACAGACTCAAACACAAAGATTATAAAGGTATTTGTATAAATGTATATAGTTGTATTAGGGTTTTGATATCATCAATGATATTGCCATATGTTAAAATGTTATTTTATTTTAACAACTTTTAAAGGGGAGGAAATTTCATAAGAAAAAAAGTCATCTTAAACCTAGCTATAATTTGCTCTAAATGCCCTAGAAGTACTGCAGAACTATTCTGGGATATGGAACTACAGATTTTTCTTAAAATTAAATTAGGAAAATAAGTTCCACTGGCCATTTCTGGTTGGGAAAGTTGAGAAAACTGGAGTCTTTACTTGGATGGAGTGGTTATACAATGTTAAATAAATTATTCTGCATAATAAAGTAGCAGGAATATAGAATATTGTCCTGGTCACTGGAGAATATGCTTGGAGAGGATAAGGAAAGTAATCTCTAGGGAGAAAATAGGACACAAAATGGCAGGCAGGACCAAGGTGAGAATGACCAAGAAAGTGCCAAACAAATAATTTAGTTTTACTTTTATATTATTATCTGGGCTGGGAATGTTCTGAACTTAATCTCTATATCCCTTATCCTCCATTCTTCATTAAGAGTTTATTCAATGCAGAATTCTTAAAGGAATGGTGCTTTAGGTATTAAATAACTAGGGTCTGTGTTTCAAGTCTAGGGAGAGATAGGATGGGGAAGGGGAAGCAGCAAGGGTGGGGAGAAGGTGAGAAACAAAGAAGAAATAAAAAAAATTCAGCTGCAGAATAGAAAGAATAATAAACATTGAGCAGGAAAAATGAAAACATGGAAATCATCAGTGATTTGGAGGATACAAGAGACCATCTGTAGTTCATGGGATGGGTCTTGTGGATATAAAAGGAAAAGTGTCTCCAGAAATCACTGTAGCCCACAGGACTTGGTTATACACAGTCAGTAGAGATTTGGTTTACAAAAGGAGAGGTCAATTTTAGCCAGAGTGAAAATCCAAGTTCATTTTAAAATCAGCTACCTAAGGCCATATCTTAGCACTTTTTTTTTTCTTTCTCTTGCTCCTCCAACTCTTCCATGTTATTGTGACTTTTCTTACTATGTTGTTTGGTAGGAACAGTCACGTTAAATTAGAGTCAACACCAAGGACTTGCTATCCCACCCCTGAGTATTACCATGAACAGACTATCAAAACAGAGATCCTGAGTATCGAAAGTGAAATAATAAAATAAAATAAAATAAGGCAACAGTCTTTAAAAACTCAAAGAAGGAGAAGAAGATGAAAAGGGATAGAGATTTAAGCAGAAGGAACAGGTAAGTAAGAGAAGCTTGTGGAAAATGGGCAGAAGAATGAAAAGGCAGAAAGATACAGGGGTAAATAGTGACAGAAGTGTGATAAAAATCAAATTAACAATAAGGTAAAGAAAAGCTGTAAGAAATGGGGGAAAGAATTTAGCAGGAAAAGGAAGAAGGGGAGAAGGAAGAAAAAAGTTTTGAACGAAGAGCACCATATCACCATAATAAAGCAGTTTATATTAAACGTGAATATTTTTAGAATATACATAATCATTTCAACTTTCCAGCTCTTAATGATCGGTGCAGCCACTTTAAATTTTAACTTGAATAACACTTTCAAACTTCATAAAATGTTGGACTAAATCAGGATATATTGCAGTCTAGGAGAAAGTGAGGTACATTGGATATGCATTAATTCTTTTATTACATTAGTCTTTTGTCACAAAACTTCTTGTTTGCTTAATGACTCTATGACCAAAAAGAGCTTATTTCCCATGAAAGTAAATATTCACTTATAGGGGGCATCTTTCAATTAGGAGGTTCCAGTTCAGGTTTTTTCAAGAAAGGCTGTTGATGAAACAGCACTTTACTGCTTCTATTTTGAATAAATCATTAGCCTTTTCCAGTTTGAACATTAATTTTGTTAAGTGAATTAAGATAAATTCTGAAAAAAAGCTATTCAAACTTATGATATTTGAAAAGTGTAACTTTGGGTAACTTACAGTCATCCATTTTATTTTTATAAAAAAAAAGAAGTTCTTTTCAAAAAGATGAGATATGAAGGTGATGAATATGTAATAATGTTTTCATACACTTGCCAATTTAATGTGTTTGCATAAATATTTAATACATCAATCTTTTGAAGAAGAGCATGTTCTGCATTTCAATGTGTCTTTCCTTTTTCATTAGATAGGCCTATTTCTGAAGTCCCCAGAGAAAACTTTATTATTTGTGGGCATTTCCAAGACAGTGATCAAGCTTCCTTATTTTGTGAGGGCATAAAACTGTAGTTTTTATTTAGAGTCTATGCTATATATCATTATATGGATGTATATGTGATTTATAAGAGTAAAAACCCACTTAGTTTATTTAGTATTATAAAAAGTATGAAAAGTATAATTTGAAACAAATACGAAGAATGAAACTACTGTGTTGAAATTATTTTAAATTTCATTCCACAGCAGGAAGGTTTTCATTTAATGCTGACTACACAACTTTGTGTAGGCTTGAAGTACTTACATAAAACATGAACTTTTATCATGAAATTTAGTTTGGCTCCATTCAAATTATTATCTCTTGAAGGTTCTGTTCAGCTAAACACAATTCCTCATTAAGCTGATCTCTCTAAATCTCATTCAAATTCAAGTACTCTTCCAATAAGCTTTCTCAAATCATATATATGCCTGATTACTCCATACATAATTCCTTTCAGTGACACCTTGAATCTGTTGGTTTATTTCTTTGCATGTGCTCTTTGAGGTTATATTTCACATGTGAATTTGCTGCATTAAAGACCATCCAATTTTCCTTCTATGCTGCAATTCACTTTTCACTTTTCACTTTTTTCTACACCTCTTCTACTAGGGTATATATTTTGAACAACATTCAACATGTTGATAGAAAAAAAAAAAAAAAAAAAGCTAAGACCAGATACCAACTACTTAGGACTTGTCCAGATCACCTTAAGTTTAAGAGACAAACTTCTCCCTACTTTCAACTTTCCTACAAGTCTTCAAGTTCTAGCAAGACATAGCAGATATTACTAGGACTTTGTACAAGCTGATGGATACCACTCCCCTCCCACCAAAAAATACACAGGTCTCCAAAGGCTGAGCCTCTCTGAGAATGGGAGAGCATAAGTGCTATCTCCTTCAAAAGAGAAACAATTGGGAGTTGGAGAACTGATAAGCATTCAGGCTGCCATTTTCTTCAGAATCCTCTAGCAAAAAGTTAAATTTAGCAGTTATAAAATTTGAAGACATGGGCAGTTTCAAATGTAGAATATCAACTCCTTTGGGGGAAGAGATTTTGTCTCGTTTAATATCCCTCTGTGCTTAGCAAAGAGCCTCATGCATAACTGCTCAAGAGTTAATTTTCAAATAAATGACTCAGAAAAGACAACACTTTAACAAAAAGGAAAAAATAACGAGTTTTGTAATATGCCATTTTTAAGACCAAATAAGGAAATAAATCTCTTGTTTGGTGAAACAGATCAGGACATCAGGCCTAACTCCAAGTCAATGTTGGTAAAACTCTAGGGACTTGGACTTCTCTGAGAATATTCTATTAAATAACAGCAATTTACTTTTGCCTTTTATTCTGGGAGCTTTGGTTTCCTATCATTCTATTCAACAAACTCTCCAATGTGAAACCAGAAGAAAACGTACAATCCAATTAATTAAAGTTTATATAATACTCATAACTAGCAAACTTTGTGTTAAGAAATATGTGTAAGACATCTATTCTGAAATTTGAATTGTCATGTATTTTTTAATAAACAGTAGTTCTATATCTATGTTGTTGCCATAAATAATGAACACTATATTGAAGGGGTGGGTAAGATAACTTCACAGAACTATGTAAGCAATAGGGTCACCATTCATCCTACATCGATTTATGGAAAGAGGCAGAATTAAAGTACTTTTTTGCCTTTTATATTTTATGTTATTTCTAAAGAGGCAGGATGTGGAAATCCCAAGGATTCAATATTCCTTTATAAACAAAGGCAACTTACAGAATCAAAAATACTCAATTATTTAGTTAAAAGGATGGCAGCTTATTCCCACTGATTACTCCTAAATCACACAAAATTGCTAAAATATGTAAACTAGGAATTAATACACAACATTCATTATATAATATAAATTCTTAGGGACAAAAAATGGCCTTTATATGTAATTCAACAATTGAGTAGATTAATGCAAACAACATAGGAAATAATTGTACTTGAATATAATTAAAATTTTTTATTACTTATAACAAGCATCCATAAACTCTTTCGGTAAAGGGTCAGATAGTCAATATTTTAGGCTTTATGGTTGCAGAGAATCAACTCTACCTCTGTAAGGTGAAAGCAGCCATAGATGATTGCATGAAAAGAATGTGTGGCTGTGTTTCATTAAAACTTTATCTACAAAAGCAGGCATATTCCACATTTGTCATTGTTTGCCAATCCCTGATTTATAGGCTAGAAATCCCAATCCTATAGCATAGCATATAAAGTTCTTCAAACTATAGCAAAACCTACATCCCTCTCCCTCTCCCTCTCCCTTTCCCTCTCCCTCTCCCTTTCCCTCTCCCATGGACAGGAACACTTTACAGCGTTTAAATTACCTGCTTATAGTGATAATAAAAAGCAGACTAACTTTTAGTTGTTTTTATTATTGCTTTGAAATTCTCTACAATTTTTATTACTTATATTGCCTACAACCAAGGCAGATGCCTCCCACCACCCACCCTCCTTGGTTTACCATTGCTCTTCATTATCTTAAATGGGAACTATAACTGCATATGTTGGACTTTTTTCTCTGAACTAATACATATCCTTTAACTGTTATCTAGAGACGATTTGATGCATCATGATTTATTTAATGAATCTTATATTGATGGATTTTTGAACTGTTACCAATGTTCCCTGGAACAAATAATGATTCACTAAATTATCCATGAACACTTGCCTTTGCACACTTGTGGAAGTGTTTTGTTTGATAAATTCCTAGAAATGAAATTTAGGACACATTTACAATTTTAGCATGTATTTCCATATTGCTCTTCAAAAATGCTGTATAAATTTAAACTCCATTCAAGACTAAATAATAGCATCTTTTTCCATATCCTCTCAAACAGAGAACAAGACCAATATTTTTAGGGTTTGTCAAATTGTTAACTGAAAAATTATATCTCATTGTATTTCAAATGGCATAAATCATCAACATTTCTATTTTTCCTTGTGAAAATTCTCTTCAGTATAGATAGTGTATAATTTGGGCTCAAATGGAGGGAATGTCCACAACGGCAGTCTTAGAAACACATAAAGTTTATGATATTCAGGTACTCTGTTAAAATTGCATAGCTTGTTAAGTTGGATCAGTCTTGTTAAACCTCTTTAGTTGCATGTGTTCAGATGTTTCTGTTACATTGAAAACTCTTACATGTTCCCAACATACCTGAAAGAGTTATGGGGTGACTACCCATACACAGCTAGCACTTTGCTGGTTTTCTCCAGACCCCATTAAGGCTTTATTCAGTTCTTCCAATTCCTCAGACTCAGATGCTCACCAGTAAATTCTTTGCATACTTGTCAATAATAAATAGTTATAAATATTTGTTTGGTGTGTAGTAGCAATTATATCACTCTAAACTGAGTGAGTTTTTTTTTCTTACCTATCTTCTTTTACTCAGGGGTGAAGGTGGGATGAACTTATCCATGGTCACCCATAATATTTAATAATAAATATAGCAATTTCTAATCTAAGTCCAGATGTATATTTTTAAACTATGTATCTCACTCTATTTTCTTCATAGCATCATTCAATCCATCAAAATAGCTCTCAAATTTATCACAGAGCATTGTATATTATAACTGATGTCTATGCAAAACCCTTGAAATACATAAGACATCTTCCATAAGAAGAATATATTTGAAATGGGATGATAACCTTACACAGAGCCAAAGCAATCCTGAAACCATTTTGGATGTTTGGATTTCATGGAGGAAATCTTGAAGTTTTTGTTTAGGTTTTAATATATTATCAAAACAAGAAACATGCACCTAAGTATCCTACACTATGACAGTGGTACAGCCTTCACCCACCTTCCTTTTCAGCCACCCACTCTCTTAGCCTCTAACCACTGACAAGTAGAGAGCTTTATCTCTTTATTTCCTACCAACTCCAGTTGAAGGAATAAGGGTCTAACTATTATTGTCCTAATTATTACACATAGAAAGGCAAGAAGTTACACTAGGAAAAAATGTGTCCATATTATACTGACCCAGGCAAAATCCCCTATACCTATACCTAATTACTATACTTCTTTTGTTAAAATGAATGAATTGTCAATGCTCATATCTAAAGTCAAATTCACTGAACCCCATCTACAATTACTCACTGAAAGACATAACTCCTGCAATTTTCCGCTTTCTTTCTATTTATTCATCCTAGTACTTTCTCCTCAACTGTATTATTCCATTCAGTTTAGAAATATATTGTAACATCTCTCATGTTAAAATAAGAACTCTGCCTTGATTTTCCAGCTACATCACCATTTCTTCACTTTCCACCTTATAGCAATCTTCTATTGCCTATATTAACTTACTCTACATTCTCTTCTTTCATTCATTCTTGCGCCCACTCAATTTAGGCTCCTTATCATTCTACAAAATAAACAAATAAATAATAGCTCTTAAACTCAGCAAAGAACTCTGCATTTCTAAGTCCAATGGACAATTCTGTCTCCATTCTGTTTCATTCATCAGCAGCACTTGATCACATCCCTTCCTGAAACTATTCCTTCACTTGTTTTTTGGGAAACCACTGACTTTGCTTCTTGATCAATCTTACTGTATATTGTTTCATTCTCCTTTGCTGATTATTTCTCATATCCTCTCTTTTAAAGATCAGCATGCTCCTTGTACTCGTCTCATCTTGATCCACATCTTCTCCCTAAGTGATCTGATAAAAACTCATGATTTCATCACCCTCAATCTTCTGAAAAATTCCTAACTTACATCTCCAAGTCAAACCTCAATCCTGAACTCTAAATTAACATATTAAAATTGCCTGCTTACACTCCCAGTTAGATAATTAAGAAACATCTTAAATTTAACCTATTTAAAACTGAAATCTTTAAAGATTTATTTATTGTTTATTTATTTAGCCCCCCCCCCCCTTGCTGCTTGTGCTTCCTGTTTCCATTTGCTGTGCATTTTTGTTTTCCCTGTGTCTGCTTGTTTCCCTTTGTTGGGGGCCAGGATGCCCTGGGAATCAAACCCGGGGCCTCCCATATGGTAACTGATAGCCCAACTACTTCAGCCACATCTGCTTCCTAAAACTGAACTCCTAATATTCTCATATCATTTCCTCCAGTATTCTTCCATATTTTAATAAATGACAATTACATTTTTTTCTAGTTGCTCATATCAAAATATTTGGAGTCACAATTGAGCTCTGTCTTTCCCTCATATCTATATTCAACCAACAACATATACTCTCAACTTTTTCTTCAAAATATTTCCAGAATCTGATTACTTCTAATTACTTCCACTACTACCATCCTGGCCCAAGCCACCAGCTCATGCATTTCAAATACGTGGCCTCTCTGTCTTTGCATCAATGCAGTATATTCTTCCCACAGCGGCACAGTCATCTTCATAAGCAAAAGTCAGATCATTTTATGTCTCTACGCATAAATCTCCCATAAAATCAGAGTGATAGCCAAAGTCTTTGCCATGGTTTACAAAACCCTAAATGATGTAGCCCAACAAGATCTCCTTCTGATCTCATCTCTTATCGTACCCTCTTTGTTCACTATCTAGTCACAATGACATATTTACTATTTTCCTAAACTACATTTAGCCCTCTCTTATTCAAGAGCTTGTTTCCCTCTTGCTTTAAATAATCTTTCCACAAAGATCAACATGGTGGGCTCTTTCACTTTCTCAATTTTTTGTTAGCTGGTCATAGAGGTATCATATAAAACGGAATATTAACAAAGACTTGAACATGCATATAGTAAGTGCATGCTAAATTCATCATAGTTTGCATAAGTAACTAGAGAAATATTGCTTCAATAGATAGTTGAAATCTAGTAGATTTTAAAACGCAATAAGAATTCTGCAAGAAACTGTGAAGATAAATACTAATGGCTACCATGTACTGAGCTATTCTCCTGGCCTCTGTTCTTTGTTCTTATGCATATTAATTCAGTTAATCCTCAAAATAGTCCTAGGGAATAAAAGATATTATCCCTATTTTACAGATGAGACACTGATGCAAGGACAGGCTACATAACTAGTTGTAATTCCCATAGGCAATAAAAGTTTTGATTTGAATCCAGGTGGTAGCTTCAGAGCTATGCTCTTGACCATCACATTTTTAACCACTACCCAAAACATCTCTATAACTTTTGATTTGCAAAGTAAAATACCTTGAGTAAATGAAAAAATTAAGAGGCCCACATAAATTGAAAAACAAGATGACAAAATTAAAGACAACTGTGGTAGGCAGAATTCTAAGATGACCCCTAGATTCCTACCCCCTGGTATATACACCCTTATAATCTACTTCCCTTGAGGGGGGATAAGATTTGTGACTACGATGAGATTGTCACTCCCGTGATTAGAGTATGTTACTTGGCATGGTTGTCCTTAAGAAAGGGAAATTATTCTCACTGGGCATCTAACTTAATCAAGGGAGCCCTCTTTCTGGAAAAAGATGTGCAGGAAATTCTCCATTTCTGTCTTTGGAGGATGAGCAGGCCATGTGGCAAGGAACTGAGAGTGGCCTCTAGCTGCTGAGAGCAGTCAGCAAGGAACTGAATTTTGCCAACCAACCTGAATCAGTTTGGGGTCCAAGCTTCAGATAAGAACACAGCCAGCTGAACACCTGGGCAGAGAATGCAGTCACTCCACACCTGGATTTTGACCTACAGAACTGTGAGATCATATTGTTTTAACCACTATGTAGTAATTTGTTACTCAGCAATAGAAAACTAACACAATAAGCATCTCTATATATTAATAAGTATAATACATTTGAACTCACCCAAAAAAAGAAGAAAGTCATTTTTGTGGTTTGGCTTACAGATTAAAGAAATATATTCTGCCTAGAAGACGTGTATCTAATTAAGAATTCTGCAAAAATATTAAAACATAGATGAACAAAGGTTTGTTAAATAAACACAAAGATAAGAAAGCAGAATTGTCAACATTAACAGAATATTTTGAGAAAAAAATTGCAGAGTTGTTTATACTGACCAAAGAAGTATAGTCTACCATATAACTAAAATAGTCATGCACTTCTATGTCTCTGTAACATAAAATACAAAATGAAAGCTGAGGGGCTCACAGAGATTGTGTTCTAAAAGAAGTAAGGCATTGATAACAAAATGAACAAATGAGAAACAGCATGAATGATTTTTGCTAATGATCTTTATTTAATTTCAGTTCTGCCCTAAGCTCAAGTCCTGGGGTGGAAACCTGAAGGAATATCAATTTCTCCCTCCACTTCCCAGAGTTGACTGGAATATATTGAGACTGTTTAAATGAGAATTAGAATCTTATCTACCTTTGACTCAATTTTATACTTGTTTCTTTATCCCAACTGTCTTATATATAGGTATGTTAGTATATGGATTCATATTGACAAAATATTGAATGACAAATTACAATACACTATATGGCAATTATTCTGAGACTATCTTTTGGTATTTGTTTATTGTGGACTTGAACTACTTTTGTTAATTTTTTTTTATTGTTTTCTTGTAATTAAATACTTCACTTGTTCACTACTTGTTACTTAACGGCAAACTCCATAGTATGGCATCAAGCGATGGGCTTCATACCAGGTGAGTTATGACTATCCCAGAAGGTACACAAAGACTTTCCAAAGGGGTCGAGGACACTATGACTTTCAGATCCTTAACTTCATGTGGACTTTTTTCCAATACTTCTCTGAGGAAAAATGTGGCTTGCTGACTCTTTATTCCCATCTCCCCTTTGTGCCCATGTAATGTAAAAATATCCCAGGCATCAAACAAAGGGTCAGTTTGAAATATTGGCGACAATGTTGACAAAGAGAATGACTCTAACAACTGTTTAACAACTTATTTGGAAGTCAAGTGGATTTAAATTCCGTTCTTTCAACAAAATTGAAGGAAGGCCTAGTCAACTCAATAGCTGATTTAATACTTTTTGTGATTTTGGCAGGTGACTATAAAGAGTTCAAGGGATTGAGTAAAAGTCATATTTCCATTCTCATATGTTTAATTATGTGAAAAGGATTCTCAGCTCTTACAGTTCTTTTAAAAAAAGCAAAAGACTTAATTGGACTTTGTTTTATTCTAACCATACTTATTATTCATCCATAGACAGAAGAATTGAACAGTTCCATCTTTCAATTTCTTTCCAATAAATTTTACTTTTTGCATTTAATAATTATTTTTCATTATATTAATGTGTTTATATTGTTTTGATCACTTGAGAACTAGTAAAAATTGTATTCCTAATACTTGGAAACTTATAGGAAAATTTAAAAAGTAATATTGGATTACATATATATTTTTGTTATACAGAAGCATAATAGGGTGATCATGAAAATGTCAAGCATATAAATATTACATAAAGATAAAATGTGAATGGTATAGAAAGAAACTCAGGGATCTAGGGGAAAGTTATTAAAAACATTCCTAGCCATAAAAATGGTGTCTATGTATTTTTAAAAAATAAATGATGGAGAGCATCAAATCACTAGATTTAAGAAAATGATCTGGAGATTGATTTTTAAATGACAATATTTGTAACATGTCAAATTTGCATTATTTATGGATTTTAAAATCTTGATGAAAAATTTTAGCTATCAACGTAAACATGTATGAGCATAGTTTTCACAATTCTTTCAGACAGTATATCTGTAAAGAAGTTTGAAGACATTATCAAAAAGCAAGGGGCTTTGGATTTTGCTATTTCTGGGATCAAATAATTTCTGTGCCACTTACTAAGAACCTGTTTGATCTGCTATAAAATGGGACTGATAACTCTTTCAGGGTTGTTGGGAGTAACTAAAATGATACCTCTAACTGCCTAGCCCAGTACTTTGATACCAGTACCTTCTTCATATTTTCCACTACTGCTAATATGGTGCCTAACCTATGGTAATATTAAATAAATGTGTCAATTAGATTTCAAATTATGAGCTTTTGCCACAATAATATACATAGAAAATGTTTCTTGTGCTGACAGGAGAGCTCTGGACTCTGACCAACATCTGAAGGCACAGATGCCATTATAATAGATTGATTTTCTTATATTAATATTTTATTTCCTACCTAAACAAATTCAATTATTATAAACATCATCTCAGAACTTAACATTATATTGTCTGTATAATATAAACATGGTTTTCATTAAAAATGATTTTAAAAACTATTTTACACACACACAAAAAAAATTACATGGAGATGTTTTCTTCAGGAAATACCAGGCTGGTGCATAAAACCACATACTTGCTGACTTTACCATATTCTGTTATGACAAGTAGAGATTTCCATCCAGAGTATATTCTTTGGGCCTAATGTGGAAGTCAAAATAATCAATATATCTTTGTGTTTGGCAACCAGTCATGTTAAATTTGCCTAACTGAGGAAAACCATGTGTCAGTAAATGTTCAATAAAGGAAGTGATGGCAAACATATTAGAAATATGGGCAAAATTTTAGGTTAGTGGTTTCAGCAGATCCCTCAAACTCATAAACTGGCAGTAAGAGGCAGACCATGCTGGACCTTATCCCTCAAGTTAGAAATGAAAATAAACAATTTAATAATCTTCAGGAGTAAATGAATAGGAGTCAAGTCTCTGTATGAAAGTACTGCAATTATACCCATAAACAGTGGCAGACCTGCCCAATAATGGTTTTGCTCATAAGTATCAACTAAAAATTTTTTAGCCTCTGTAAATGAGGGCTCCCAAATATTAATCTATCTAAAATATAATCTCCAGAAAATGGTTCACATATTAGAGTTCTGATTCATCATGAGAGTTGAATGTTCTGTTTCTATTCTTGACTCTGATAAGGAGAATCCTTAAGTCTTTCTGGTTGGATGAAACCTTGGCAAATAGGAAGGAGGATTCAGTAAGTACAATTGTGACTTTGAAACAGACAAAATACCAGACTGCTCCCACACATACCCTCACAGGAAGATACCTTTTAAAAGAAATTTTCATATCTTTTTAAAGTTGCTTTTTTATGCAGACAAATGAAATTGGGGTAGTACTGGGGAGATAAATGTTTGGAAACAGATATACACCTGCAAATTATGACTCAGTCTTAGAAAGAAGATTTAAAAGACGTTTATATCTAATTTTATTTAGTCAGTTTTATTCACATCTCTTTAATATCTTTTGTCTTTAGCCTTTTTATAAGAAATAATTGATTTTGCAAAAATGTAAACACTACAAAAGCAGTCATTTAAAACTAAGCACTGGCACCTGTGAGAGTCAAGTCAACCATTCAGTAATGTCAAAATGTTCTATGCTCAACAATTCTACAACATTTGTTTTTATCAAAAGAAATAAAATGTGTGGTAGATTATAAAATCAGTCCTGATTTTATACACATTGTGTGTTCTAATTATAAGAATCCAATTTATAAACAACACATGCTGTGGTTCTGACAGTGAAATTGTGATGAAACATAGGGTACAAATTTTAATTACATACAGTTCTAATACAGTGAGCACTGCAGCATTTCTGTCATCTTTGAAATGGTAACAGAATGAAAAAAAGTTTTTGAAATATGAGCATGAAGGTAATGAGATCAATAAATGTCAGCTAGAAAAAGTAATCACAGCTCCTGAGACTCACTGACCTTTCTACAAATTCCAGAAATAATAGAGTAGCTTGGGATGAGGAATCCTTTAACAATGAGAAACTGATACAATTATAAGAAGAAAGGTAAGCAGAGATTGCCCTATGACATCAAAAACACTGCCTATAAAGGTAATTATGACACAGTATTTTATTCCCTTGATTTTTCTTCTAAGGTCACCACCAACATAGTTCACACACGTTGGTCTTTATAGAGACAAAATTCCCATTAAAACCTTCTTAATACTGAAATTCCTGCCTCATAAACTTTTAGATTGCACTGTGATGTTTAGCATCCTAATAGAGGTTAATGTATAGTTGGTTAATTTAAATGCACAAAGTGAAAAACATTCTATTTTGGTGCTTATGACATCATTCTATCAATATCTGAGTATGATTTGTATAAATTCAGTTTTGGAAAGTGAATTACCTGTGCTTGAAAGAGTCTTTGGAAATATTTAATTATCATGAAATATTCATCATTCTAACATAAATTGAAAGTATATTGTAAATTTCTAAATTGTGATATTTAAATATTTCCTAAAGTTCACAAAATTTTAGACAATGTTGCAAAATAAGGCTTTTGGTATGGCTAAGTTTCTACAGAATGAGAGGGATCATAATGGGGTAAGTTTTAAATTTCTATGGCTTTTATCCTGAGAACAAAAGAAAGTTGGCACCATAAAAAAGTGGCTGAAGTTTCATAGAAAGTCCATAATCTTTTTAGCCTGAAAAATAAAGTAAGAGAGTTCATTGAAATAAAAGATATTTAAAAATGAAAGGGGGATCAGGGAAATCAAAGTGACAAAGAGTGAACCCCAAATTCCACTTATAAAGTCTATCTATATCTTTGGTTGACTCCTGAACTACACATGCACTGGGCAAACTCAAAGCAACACAGCTAAAGATGAAACATTGAATTGAAATTTGAGCTGCCAATCCAATCAAGAGGCAGAGTTCATGATGAGTCCAATCAAATTAATCACCTACTAAAACAAATAATTGCACATTTCAGAGAAATAAAACAGAATCCAGCATAACATTCATGATGTCCAGAGCACTATTCAAAATTATCTGACTCTAAAGAATCAGCAATGTGTAACTGAAATCCAAAAGAATAGACATGCATCTGAGACACATCCCAAGAGAGCCATATGTTGAAATTAGCAGAAAAAGAATTTGAAACAGCTGTAATAACTATGCCCACTGAACAAAAGAAAAATATGATCACAATGAAAAAAGAAAGCAACTCTAAACAGAAATAAAAAACTACAAGAGAGAACCAAATGCAAATTCTAGAACTGAAAAACACAATATCTAATATTAAAACAGATACTGAATATATTTAACAGCAGAATGGAGATGACAGAGGAAAGAGTCAGTAAACTTAAAGATGGATCCATATGAATTATCTAATGTGAAGAAGAGAAAGATAAAATGATTGTATAAAGGTTAACAGAAAAGAACAGATGCAGCTCAAGTGGTTGAGTGCTTGCCTCCCATCTACAAGTTCCCAGGTTTGATCCTGGTACTTTCTAAAAACAAAAAACAATCAAGCAAACAAACAAACAAAAAACAACTTGGGGATGCCAGTGTAGCTCAGTAGTTGAGCACTGGCTTCCCACATATGAGGTCCTGGGTTCAATCCCTGACCCCAGTGCCTCAAAAAAAAAAAAAGGTTAACAGAATCTCAGGGAACTTTTGGACAAAAACAAAAAGTTTAATATAGCACAAAATCCCAGAAGAAGAGGTGATAAAAATGGAGCAGAAAAAATATTTGAAGAAATAATGGCTAAAAATTCCTCAAATTTATCAAGATACATTAATTTACAGATTCAAGAATCTCAGTGAACCCCAAACAGGGTAAATATGAAGAAAGCCTGCCTAAGCACATCAGGCAAACTTCTGAAGGAGAAAATGTTGAAAGCAGCCAGAGGAAATTGACAAAAGAAGAACAACTTGAATAGTCAATAATTCTTCATTAGAAACTGTTGAAACCAGAAATAGTAAAAGAACTATCAATCCAGAATTATATATACAGTGAAAATAACCTGCAAGAATGAGATTAAAATAAAGATACTCTAAGATAAAGTAAAATTAGGAGAATTCATTGCCAGCAGAAATTCACTAAAAGAAATGCTAAAGGGAGTTCTTCACAATAGAGGAAAATAGTACCCTTTGAAAACTTAGATTTTCAGAAAGGAAAGAAAAACCTTGAAAATGGTAAGATAACAATAATGATAATAGGGTAAAAATAAAAGATTCTATTTTATTTTAATCTCACTAAAACCACAGGGACTGTTCAAAACAAATACTATAATATTATCTTGTGGGGATTATAATGTACATAAATATAATACTTATGGCATCCATAGCATAAAAGATAAAGTGAGGGGAATGAGACCTATATAGTTGCAAGTTTACTACATGAAATGATACAGTGTTATCTCTAAGTAGATGCATATAGTAATTCCTAGAGAATGCACAAAATATAATGCAGAGTGGTATAGCTAAAAAGTCCTTAAGTAAATTAAGAGTATGGTAAAATTCTTCAAATAATGCAAGAGAAGGCAGGAAAAGAAGAGTATAGGAACAATAAACAGGGGACAAATAGAAAACAAATAATAAAATGGTAGACTCTAATTTAACACTACCAATAACTATATTAAATGTTATAGGACTAAACATTCCAATTAAAAGGCAGATATTATGAGAATAAACAAAGCAAAACCCAATTACATGCTGTTTCTAAAAGACACACTTTAATATAATTTAGATAGGTTGAAAGTAAATAGATATAAAAAGACATACCATGCAAACAGTGAGCCTAAGAAAGCTGGCCTATCAGACAAAATAGACTACAATTCATGAGGAAGACATAGCAATCACGAATATGTATATATGCATAACAGAAGAGCTTCAAAATACATGAAACGAAAAAGAAAACAAAAAGACTGAACTCAAGGGAAAGTAATTACACAGTCATAGTGGGAGATTTTCACACCCCACTCTCAACAAGTGAAAATTCAGCAAGACTAAATTCACAAACAGTCTGAGAAAACACTGTCAGTTGCCTCAACCTACAGTTTTTTATAGATCACTTACCTCTACATTATAAAATCTACATTCTTTTCAAGTGTGCATAGAATATTTATTCAGATGGACCATATTCCATGACATAAACCAAGTCCCTAATTTTGCAAAATAATGGACCGTTGAACTGGGAATCAAGACCAGCTGATTGGCCTTGGGCAAATCATATTATTTCTCTGAGAAGTAGTTTGTTAATCTTAGAGATAATAATACTAACACCCAGGTTTGTTTTGAAGATTAAAATTAATGAGAATACCTACTACATAATATGAACTTAAGAAAGGCTTGTTCAATTTCTTAAAATCAGAATTTTGTTTTCTATTCTTACCAGTGCCTAAATCCCAGAGGGAATAGAACACACAGTAAACAGTAGCATATTGAACAGCAACACTGTTGAACTACCATTGCTAGAGTGGAAGGGTAAGTGGACTTTAACAGTATTATACAGTAGCCAGCATGATCTTTTGTATTTCTTCCTTAGCTAAGATGCCAACTCTGGAGTGTCTTTTCCCCTGAAAGAGATCTTCCTGCTCACATTTGCTTATCAGAAGCCAACAGAAGAGCACACATTCAAGTTAAGCCTCAATGTCTGGCAAACATACAGGAGCTTGTAGTTAATAAGCAAACCAGGCAGCCAACATTCTTTAGAGCATATTATTCTGAAGCAAAATAACAGTAGAATTCGAATTCACCTAAGTTACAGTATTTAGAGCACTTGCTGATACAAAGATTGAGAATTTTCAGCAGCTAATAAGACTAATGGTCATGACTATCAAAAGACCAGACAGTGGTACAAGAATGCCATGGGATAGTTATAAGTGGGATGAGGACAGGATAACACAAGGAAAAGTGCCATCTAAAAATAGACTCTCCAGCCCTGGCAGTGCTATATTTGAAAGCTAAGAGGATAACTGGATATTGATGTCAGAAAACACTATATAATATTCATAGCTTATTCTATGTATTTACATACATATCAAGGAATATTAAAGACTTTATGGTTTTATTCCAAAATATGTGCTCATTCTCAACTACTATTTTCACTCTTTTTATAAATTTCTAAGATAAAGAATCCTGTTGGGGACCTTCACGGTAGCACTCAGATCATATGCCTTGTCAGCAGCACCGGTGACATGTAACATGGTCGCTAGGGCTAAGACAAAGAACAGCTTTAGCCTCCTTCTAGGAAGTTAAGAAAAGTTCGCGCCAAAAGCGCACCCTTTTAGCGCCTAAAGCAACTGCCATCTACCATAGCAACAGGTACCACCAATCCCAAACCGCTACCCATCTTTAAACCCACCAATCCTCACCTCCTCCCCGTTGGCGCCACAATGTTCCCGCGAGCGCGAATAGTCGCCATCTTCACCACGCCTAGCAACTCAAATTACCCAATCAGGTATCTACACCTGAGCCTTAATGCACTCCCCTTTTCCCTGCTTTATAAAAGAGCTGATTGTAACCCTCGCGGCAGAAGAACAGCAGCAGAGCAACAGAAGAGCCATGTTAGTGGAATAAAGTACACAGTTATTTCTTTACAGCGTCTACGTCTCATTCCTTCGCTGGGTAACTCGGAGTCTCAGTTGATTTGTCCCGCGGGACGGGACAGAATCCAGCCTATTATTGATATGTCCAGATATCTGACTTGGGTGACACCTACCTGAAAATAATAGAAGCTGTCTGATTCTCAGAATGGTCAAGGACAGAATACAGGATCTTCACAATGTTTCTAATGTTTCTTTCTCTCTGGGGGTACTCCACAAGGCAGCAGCATTTCCAAAAAAGGATATTGCTAACACAAAATAACATATTCCTGTTTTAGAGTCCTGTATGTCCTACTTGAGTAGAATTTGGCAAATTCAGCATTATTGATAGACCATTAAGTTTTACAAGTAAACCAAATTTTCCTAGTGTTTCTAGAAATTTAAAAGTTTTTATAAGACAATCTTTACTTTGCTGTGGAAAAGATAATTACCTGACATACATGCAACCTCTGAAAGACCTCAAGAAAGAAACACATACATCAACCTGTCATTCTTTGATTTCTTGATAGGTCAAACTTCATTTCCAATGGTTTGCAAAGTACTGAGAACATCATGACCTGCTATATAAGTGTAAAATAGTATTAGCTTCAGTTAGACTCAAGAAGTACCTATGGCTTTGCAAGAAATCAAGCCAATGACAATTTTTTCATGAATCTGAGTTACTTATTCAATGGGAAAATTATAATTCTATCATAAATAATTTTACTACCTATAAGTATGGTAATAATATAATTAATATTAATGATTTATTTCTTTGTGGTTGAGAAATATATGTGGGTAGAAATAAGTAAAAGAAGAATGGAGTTCTACAATACATGCCTATATTGTATATCTCACAAATATCAGCCATTTAAAATTGTATTTGGAGATAGTAGATTTTCAATTAATATATGCATAAGGCACTGTGATTTCCTACAGTGAATAGAGATACAAAATGACAAAAGTACTTTTCAAGATACTAATGTAAAGCAGAAGGAACAAATGTGATGCCATATCACCTGCTGAGTAATGAACTAAAGAGTGCTCATCCTAAATGTGATCAAGGTAAGGAACATTTATATTTCTGTTTGAGTTTTAAGGCCCACAAAAGAAGCGTTTGATCTGATTAACATAGGTGCTAGAAATTTTGTAAAAGTGACAAAAATACAATGGCAAACAGTAACCAAAGATTGGGTGGCTCTGCTTGAACATAAATATGAGGCAACCTAAAGAGCAGAGAGTCAGTGATATATTAATAAGGGACTCCACAGGTATAAGTGACACTCACTAAGAAAAGGGCTAGTTTATCCATCACTCAGTGAGACCTTTAGACAGACCTGCAGGATATACCATCCATAGGGGCATTTCTCTATAGGAATAGTGTATTTTATGCATAGATGAAATGCTATTGAGCTTTATAATTGCCATTTTACACATGGAGGAAGGAGCTGAAGAAGGGTTAAATGACTTGTCCAATTTCACACAGCAAGGCAGTTATGAAGCTGAAATTGTAACCCACGGGAATGATAATTTACAGCTTTCAAATATCTGAAATGCATCTGATATGCTATGTAATAGCAGCTTCATGCTGAATTGCCATTTTTTCTTATTGTGAGGCAGGAAAACAACAACAAGAACAACACCAAATGCAGTACAACTTTTTTATTTTCTTAAAAGCATATCCACTGGAAATGGCACTTTACCCCCATGTTCACACTGCTTTTGTTTTGAAAAAGCCCGAACTTTATGCCACAGATAAGCCCTTAAGTGAAGGCAAATGCAAACATTTTCCTTTGATATTTTAGTTCAAGTGGCATTTGGTATATAACTACTGAAAAAAATATACTGTTTTTGGACATTTTCCAGTAAATGCTCTCTTAACATTTGCCTAAAAAATATTATAAAGCACTTTATATTTCAAAAAATGAAAGTCTTTTTTTAAGTAAGTCAACCAATACAGGTTTTTCCTGATAATGAAAACGGTAAAACCACTCTTCAATTTAGAACTGAATTATTACACCATGACACTCTTGAGTTGACTATTTATATTAACTTAATATGTTACATTTTAGAAATAGAGTATTCAAAAGGAATCTAGTTGGTCAAGGTCTTTTTCCGAATACATTGCTAATTGGCACTTGGTAATAATCCCTCCGTGCCAGAGAGGCTCATCCCCAGGAGTCACGTCCCATGCTGGGGCAGGGGGTTGCAGGTAGTGCATTTATACGCTGAGTTTGGCTTAGAGAGGGGCCACATTTGAGCAACAAGGAGGCTTTCAGGAAATATTAAATACAAATGAGTTTCTATGGCTAAGTGATTTCAAAAGTGAGTCCGGAGGTCATTCCAGAGGTTATACTTATGCATGTCACAGCAGGATCTCATTGATTGCCACAGTAAACTGTGTCTCAAACAGCGGGGCTTCTGAGGGCTCTAGAAACATCCAGACACTACAAGCAGGGCAAAAAAGCTCAGGAATTTGGCTCCCTGTCAGTAGGCCTTCCTTACTCTGAAATTTATGCTCCCCAGTGTGACAGAGTTAGACTCATTTATAGTTTCCCTACACATGGCTTTTCTGCCCCTTTTATTTGAACCTATAATTAGCACTATACTTGTTAAATATATGTTCCAGAGACTTAAACCTTTGGTCCATTCATATGCCAGTTGAGCCCTGAATCTTAGCAGAGTTGCAACACCTACTCTCCAGTTCATTGGACTCACCCAGGACAACTAACAAGGACATGATGATGGACAATGCCCATCCCAAGGAACAGAGAGTGTCTGCAACTGCAAGCAATCAATTCCTTCCATCTGCCCCATGGGACCTAAGCCCCCTCTCAATCAGAAAAAGAATGGGCATCACCATCCCTAAATCCTCAAGATTGGAGAATGAACAATGGGCTAAAGTAGAATTATTATTATTCTATTATAGACTTATTATTATTCCAGCAATGGAAGAACTTTTATCGTTGATATAAAGGCAGTGCCCACCAGAGTTTCTGAGGGGAGGGAGAAGGAAGAATAGATGTAATATGGGGGCATTTTTGGTACATTGGAATTGCCCTGTATGACATTGCAACGACAGATACATTATATATTTTGTCATAATCTACAAAATTGTGGGGGATGGAGTGTAAACTATAATGTAAATGATAGTCCACCATTAGTAGCAATGTTTCAATATGCATTCATCAATTGTAACAAATTTACCACACTAATGAAGGATGTTGTTAATGTGGGAAAGTGTGGGAGAGGGAGGGAGTGGGGCATCCCTGGGAATCCCCTATATTTTTTATGTAACATTTATGTAATCTAAAGCTTCTTTAAAAATAAAAATTAAAAAATAAAATAAATAAAATTAAATACTCCATTTTAAAAAAGGAGTCTAGTTGGAAAATAAAATTAAAACCAACTTCTTTATTATAATATCAGCATGGTATTTAATAATTAGATCATTTTAGGCATAAAAAAAGAGACTTCAGTCCCTTCACCCTTCACCCACCAATGACAAATAATTATGGTAGGTCCTTTTTAATGCACTGTTCAGTAGAGCATCCCATAATAGTCCTTCTTCCTTAATTGGTATCCTGACAAAAATTATTTGCAATTCTTTATCTTACCTAATTTGATAAATGGCAATATCTTAGGTATATGAATTGGAAATTCATTGGCTATTTTTAAAATATAATGTTTGATAAAGGTACATAATAGAAGTATTCACTATTTTTTTTATTTTTTTTTGTGCTCACTTAGAATACATATTATTGGTTACCAGCAATTACATATATTATAAATACATATTTGTAATTATAATTTCCACTTAGAATATATAAGCCAGATTCCTGAAAAATTTGTCATTAATTTGATATCCCTAAAAGTCATATTTAAATCTGGATAAATAAGTTATGTGTACTTACTGATGCCAATATTACTTTACAGTTATACAGTTGATAGAAATATGCCCAGCATTTTGCAAATCATTGGTAGTAAAGTTTGAGCTATTAAGAAAACAGAATATGACAGATTAATGCATGTGGTTGTTTTTTCAATCTTTTGGAGAATATTTATTTCATATTGATTAGTTAAGTGTTATTCATTACTGAGCTATGTAATATGCTATATCTACTTTTCCATTCTTGCACAAAATAATGGTTATATCTGCCTAGTAATTTTCTATATATTTTTTGCTATTTCATACCTAAACAGTGCCCTAACTATATAACTCTTCACTCAATATATCTAAACATATCACAAATGCTAACAATTCCATCTTCAAAAAGATTCCTTCCAAGACATCTCTGAATTGCTCAATCTGGAGAGGTTGTTCTCTAGTTATCTTTCTCACATACTCCTTCACAATCACCTTGGGTATTCTCCTCACCTATCCCTTGTACTCTATCTCCCATTTCCTAGATCTCCTATCTTCCATTTTTCTTGGTTTATCCCCACTTTGGGTGCACAATTCTTCAATAGTTTCCTGAAAAGGGGAGTACGTAAGATATTTTTTTAATATCTTTCATGTCTGATAATGTCCTATTTTTACCTCACACTTGCTTGATAATATTGAATTCTAGAGTGGAAATAATTTTTGCAAGTTATTTTTAAGACAGTACTCCTCTGTCTTCCAGCTACCAGCACTGCTAAGAAGTCCAATATTATTCTGATTCTTAACTCTTTAAAGGAAATTTATCTTTTTCTCCCTCTGGAAAGTTGTACACTCTTCTTATGGCTCAGGTGTTCTCATTTGGACAAAGGAAGCTGTCAGTATATCAGACATTAGCAATCTTTCTGGACCATGATTGACTTATTTGGGCCATCTCAAATTGCTTGACTACTTAAAGGGAGGAGCCACAGAGGTTAATTCATGTATTAATACACCACATAACCAAAACACAATATACACACACACAGTGATCTCGGAAGAAACACCTCCTAGTTCAGGCTCTAAGTAGTAATTACCCCAGTTCTGCTTACCATCAAAACCAGAACCTGGTCTTTATTGGTCCATGTCACATTAGGTTGTTACATTGGAAGCAGGGCTTCATTCACATTGCTTTATAGCTTCTAATACCCAATCAGAGGGATAGAGTTCTATTTGTTTATGGCTGAACATTTTATTGTTCTTAAAGAGACAAAGTTTATAATAATAGAAACTAACCTTTTTTAAGTGAACACATCATGGTGACCAATAAAAATTATCTATAAATCATTCTAACCACAACAGCCTGAAGATGACTTTAATATTCAAAATAGACTTTTTTGTTATTAAGCCACAGAGAGTAATTATTAAGATCACCTAGGTGAAGTCCAAGGATATTTGTTTATACCATCATTTCGTCAACTCTGTCTCCAAAATCTATGCATTTATACCTGGTTGCAGAAGCCACAAAAATCAATAAATGCTCACGGTAATGAATTAGAAGCAAACAATACTGCTATTTTAGATTCAATATATTTTTATTTGCTTGACTGACAATGTTCTTTAAAAACTTTTTAGATTAGAGGCTTGAAATGTTCCTCAGAGCACTTAATATGGTGTTTTCTCTTTTATTTAGCATAATTTAAACATGTTAAAAATACTTTGTTCTCTATATATCATCATAATGACTTTTTGGGGTGTTTATAGACAAAATAGTGAATGCTGCTCTCTAAACCTTCATAGTTTTGCATACAATTTTCTATGTACTTGATTTCTTTTCTGTTTTACTGACATCATTATATCATGAGACAACAGTAAGGTACTCACTTTGGGGAATTATTCTAATTATCCAAAAGAGAGCAGTTGCTTTAAAAATTGAATGAATACGGTATGCATGCTAGGCACTATTCTAGTCATCTTCAATTATCCACCTTATCATGTTTAGTTCTCACTTGTATACTGCATAATAAATGTTATTGCCCACATTTGATTCAGTAAAAAAATAAACTGCAGCTCACAGAGTTTTGTCCAACTTCCAAAGATATAAGTAGAAAAATCAAAATTTACATGCAAGTTTTCTTCTAACTCAAATTCTTATGCTTTTCCTGTTTTGATGAGCAGATTTGAAGAGAATATATGATGTCTGCTTGACTGCCAGAGTCAGAATATTCAAGGATTTAATATATTTTCCCTCTGGAGGTGAAAAATGTATAAGCTTAAACAAGATTGCTTATTTAAAATAAACCTTGTAACTTTTATAAAAATATAGAAAAGGCATTAACAATATTCAGCAATAGAAAGCACTTATATTTCAACTTCTGCTACTGAAAATGATAGGCCAGGTAATTCAGATAAAACCCTGGCTAGAACTCAGCATGTAAATGCATTACCTTCCACTTAGCATGGGACATGACTCCTTGGGTGAGCCTCCCTGGCACCAAGGGGTTACTACCAAGCACCAACTAGCAATGCAACTGCAAAAACGCCTTGACCAAAAAGGGGAAAAGGTAAAGACAAATGAGTTTATATG
Organism: Cabassous unicinctus; assembly: GCA_029593785.1. Classification (NCBI taxonomy): domain Eukaryota; kingdom Metazoa; phylum Chordata; class Mammalia; order Cingulata; family Chlamyphoridae; genus Cabassous; species Cabassous unicinctus. The sequence continues at coordinate 36,039 of JAQZBX010013641.1, forward strand.
GCTAAGAGACTTCAAAGTGAGTCAGGAGGTCATTGCAGAAGTTATGCTTATGCATGTCTCAGCAGGATCTCATTGACTGCCAAAGTAAAAACTACCTCAAATAGTGGGGCTCATGAAGGCTCTAGAGACATCCAGATACTATAGTCAAGGCAGATAGCTCAGGAGTTTGATGCCTTGCCAGAGGAACCTACTTTGGAATTTATGCTCCCCTGTGTGACAGAGATGGACTCAGTTGTGGTTTCCCTAAACATGGCTCTTCTGATCCTTCTATTTAAACCTATAATTAGTACTAGGGTTGATAGGTGTACATCCAAGAGACTAAAATCTTTGAGCTGTCCATGTGCCAGCTGGGCCCTGAAATTCAACCGAGTTGCAACACCTACTCTCCAGTTCATTGGACTCACCCAGGACAACTAACAAGGAGATGATGATGGACAATGATCATCCCAAGAACACAGAGAGTATACAACTGCAAGCAAGAGAGTCCCACCCATCTGTGCCATGAGATCAACCCTCCCCCCACCCCCAATTAGAGGTGGAGTGGGTATCACCATCCCAGAATCTTCAGGATTGGGGAATGAACTATGAGCTAAAGTAGACTTACTGGTATTCTACTATAGACTTATTGTGATTCTAGCAATGGAAGAAATTATATCATTGATGTGGAGGCAGTGGCCACTGGAGGTTCTGAGGGCAGGGAGAGGGGAAAACAGGTGTAATATGGGGGCATTTTCAGGACTTAAGAATTGTTCTGAATGACATTACAATGACAGATATAGGACATTACATATCTTGACATAACCTACAAAATTGTGCAGAAGAGAGAGTAAACTACAAAGTAAACTATAATCCATGCTTAGTGACAATGCTCCAAAATGTTTTCATCAATTATAATAAATGTACCCCACTAATGAAGGATGTTGTTAATGTGGGGAAATGTGGGAGATGCAGGGAGTGGGGCATATGGGTAACCCTTATATTTTTATGTAATTTTTATGTAATCTAAGTATCTTTTTGTAAAAAATTAAAATATATTTTTTTAAAAAAACCCTAGCTAAAGATCCAGATGCAGAATAAGTCCTTGCCACCAGAGATTCTATTGAAATAAAAGTATAGAACTAATCATCAGGAATATGGATATGCAGGTGTCACCATTAGATCAAGGAGTTCAAAAAATTTCTGGAAGTTGGAAACCATATTGGAGCATTTCTTGCAATAAAACAGAGAGAATTCACTATGCAGGAACCACAGTGACAGAGCTGCCCAATCTGTCCATTGAAACCTCAGAGAAAAACAGGTGGAATGGAGGATAAGAGTGGGATAAGAGTCTGAAAACAGTGGGATTAACTGAAGATCTGTGTCTAGGACAGTTGAGACAGCTGTCCTCCCATTCTTCTTCCCTCTCCCAACTTAGACACCTGGGATTTACCCTAGCCGTATCCCAAACCTAAAAGGCTTCTCTTCATAGAAATTACAAGGAAAGCTAGTGTAGATGTTAGGGCCCAAAATAATATCTCCAGCCTTCTAACATTTTAGGGACTTGCAACTTGATGTCCATTTCCCTACTAGCTCAATGTCATGTGTTAGTAAAGGAAATAGAAACCACTTTGGGTTTTTTAAGCAACACAGGATTTAATAAAGGGAATTAGGTAATTATAAATTCAATGGAAGTGATAAAGCAGCAGAATCTACAACAGGCTTTCAGAAAAGACTCCCCAAATACTACAAAACTGATCTATAAGTACAGTTACTGCTTCTGCTACAAGCAGTATTATGGGAACCACTGAGCTCATGGACACAAAGATCAGAAAACAAGGATCAGGTAAATACTTCTGCCTACATCCTGACAACAAGGAAGCTGGAGATTGTAGATTGGAAGGCTTCAGCAGCAATACATCTCCAACACCTTTGCAACCAGCAGAAAACAGCCAAAAGACAGCATGAAGATGGTCTTTTCCTCATGTCTGCCTTCCAAATCTCATACAGTTGCATCTAATGGGCAGAACCGACTTCAATTCCAGAATCTTGCTGCCATGGCATCTAGGGAATATATAGTTTCTACTTTCCAGATGGTGCTAAATATAAGGCTCATTAGCGGGAAGTAGAGCCTGATGCGGAGATCTTCTAGACCCTAGCCATCAAACACAGAACCAAGGAAAAGCCCCCCACTTGGGTGCCTCATCTCACAGAGAACTCCCAGTTCAGAAGGCCATTCAGGGGAGAGATTTGAAAGGAAAATCTACCTATACAATATCAAAGAAATCCCCACTGCACCTATTCATCCCTTCACCAAGTAAACTTTAAGGACAAGCAGAAATCATCAAGTGAGGAGAACCAAAGTTGTGAAAAAGAATGAATGGCCAAAAGAAGCATGTTGGAAATGTAACATCAGAGAAAAAGAGATCATTTGGGAAGCAGGAGAGAAACATCTAACATGATCAGAGAGCATAGATAAAACTAAGATTCTTGGGAAAAGTGTCAGCCAGAGATTGTGAAACCATCCTTAAAGATTTATAAATATTGCAAAAATGCAAAAGCAATATAATATTTTAGAGTATAGAAAAAAATAGGTTAGAAAATATGAATGAAAATAGACAAAAGACCAATCAAGGAGATAAAACTTCCAACTAGCAGGAGTTCCAGAAAAAGAGAAGACCGTCAAATGCAGCACACCCAGAGAACATCCAGTGCAGACAAGAAACCTCCAAAGCAGAAAACTCTAGAAAATGGAAACTCCACATGCTATATAATATAATGATCTGAAGGATGGAAAATTCAAGATGCTAGAAATATTTCTCCTAGGAGCAGTCCAGGTATGGTGACACTGTTCCTATAGAAAAGAAATCAAACCCGAACACACTATTTGACAATGAACATAATAATATAAATGCTATTTGTTGATTCTGCACCTTTAGAGTTATCTGAAATTGTCCAGTTTTTAAATGTTGGCTTAAATGTATGAAACATTACCTAGGCCAAATAAAACACACATACAGGCTGGGTCCACATCAAAGGTTCCAATCAGCAACCACTGTAGAAACACTTAGCTGAGAGAACCTTGAAATGGTGGACTTAAACAAGTGGTGTTGAAAAGTTTTACTTATTTTTTGAGCTGTAATGGAGTTGTAAATATAGTATTAGAATTGCAGAAGAGATCAATAGAATAACTTAAAATAATGATTATTTGAAAGGACAAGGAAAAAGGTGAGCTAAATCCTTCTCTTTTAGAAAAGGAGTTAATAAATGTTTATTAAATACCTACTCCATGCCAAGCAATGTGCCAAATGTTGAGGCCATTCTGTTCACTTTCCTGCTTCTGCCAAGAATATTTTATGAATGGTTTTCATGGTAAACTTCTATTCTGCCAACATAAAGCCATAGTTAATAGTATGGAATCAGACCATAAATGAAGAAATACAGGTAAATGTATATCATCTGAGTTGTGGGGAAAACCACTGGAATATACAAAAAACAGAAACCACAGAACGATTCTGCCTTTGAGTAATATTATTGGTC
>JAQZBX010013642.1:0-39558 GCA_029593785.1 Cabassous unicinctus
TTTTTTTATTTTTTTATTTTTAATACTTTTTTATTTTTTAAAAGATACTTAGATTACTTAAATGTTACACCAGGATTACCTCCCAACTCTCTTTGAAGTCTCTTAGTCACATGAACTCATTTGTCTTTACCTTTTCCCCCTCTTATTCAAGGACTTTTTCAGTCATATTGCCAGTAGGCACTTGGTAGTAATCCCTCATTGCCAGGGAGGCTAATCCCCAGGAGTCATGTCCACACTGGGGGGAATGTAATGCATTCATATGCTGAGTTTGTCTTAGAGACAGGCCACATTTGAGCAACAAGGAGGCTTTCAGGCAGCAAGGTTTAGGCACCCCATAGCAATAGGCTAAGTGTCAATTTCAAGAGCAAAGACTCATGAGGTTAGTCATCAATAACAAGAACTCATCAGTGGATCATCCTCCTTAGATAGACACTGCCCTTGCAGTTGGGGGACTGTTGCTGCTCCCTTGGAGAATGTGATAGTGCTCTCCAGGGTGTGAATTCAGTATTCTCTCATTTATTGAGTGATTCTCCACCCACTGTGACCATGCCCCACCCATTGATCATTTGAACAATTTTATATGTCATTTATTTATATTCAAGTGAACCTCTTCCCATGAAAGCCCCATCCCTAACACCCCCCACAAATGATCCTCTCCCACCCCCATTGTAACCCTTCTGTGATCCAAAGCTTACTCAAAGATGAAGCCCATATAAAAGCCAAATAAAATTAATAGGAAAATGAATTGTATTTGATAAGTTTAAGTGTAAGACACAAAATACATGGAAACTTAAAGCAAACACTAAAAATATAATAAAATTAAAGGATTGGGATATTCAAAAAATGGAAAAAACAAAAAAATTAAAAAAAATTTTTTTTGACATTTTTCCTTTTATCACTGCATTATCTGGTGTCTAGTCTGTACTGTGGCACCATCCCCCTCTCACTCCACAGTGTCTCCCAAATTTTCATATAATTTTCAAAGAAATTTAGGTCACAGAAAAGTCACACACAGAATACTAGAGACTGTCATATACCCAACATTCTACCCATTTCCTCACCCCATATTAAAACCTTTTTGTATGTGTAAGGTAGCATTGTTATAACTGTTATACAGATAGTGAAAAATAGCTACTAAACGTTTTCAATGGTTTATAGTAGTTTACAATTTAGATGGTACAGCTTAATAATTTTTGATGATATTTACCATAACTTGCGTCCATCACTCTAAGGTAATGAAAAACATTTCCCCTGACCACTAAATACCCCCTGTTTGATCTATTCTATTCCTTCCTCTCCATCCTCCTGGGGCACATGACAACACCCTGACTTGACTCATTGCATGACAAAATTCATAGTTACATGCAGAAGAGGTCCTGACCCATTGATTATCCTCCCCTATTAGGATCTAGCTCTGCTCATAAGAGACCCCCACCTGTCTGTGTCTGGGTGAATTGGTCCTCCCAAAGATGGGGGTCCATCTTCTTCCCACTCACTGCATGGGTCTCCACCCAATGATACAACACATTATGACAGAATGAACACTCACACACTCCCCAGAACCCTGCTCCAGATGTGCCCCATTCTGAATGCCCCCCCAACCAACACCATAAACCAGTGACAGTCCTTTGTATTATTGCCATAAGAGCATTCCCATCCTTGCACTTTCAACCTCATAACCACAAATCCCTGTGTTCACCTGATCCCTCTGTCTCCTCTCCCCCCAGTATCCTGGGTATTCTAATCCATCCATCCTAATCTACCCACCTGTTGACCCTGCACCAAACCCAGTAATATCACGACCCATCTGTCCTATCCCTTCAATCCACAACTATACTCTATCACTTTACCATGCATTATGTCCTTATGCGTGATGGCTCACAACCTTTTCTTCCCTTTCTCTCTCTTGTTAACCTATCTTTCAGACAGTGGTCCTTGGTGACTGCTCACTTTCCTCAGTTCATATCAGTAAGGTCATGTACTGTTCATCCTTCAATGCCTGGTTTTCTTTACTCAACATAAAGTCTACAAGATTCATCCATATTATACCATTTGTTAACACTTTATTCCTTCTTACAGGTCAGTAATATTCCATTGTATATAGGTACCACATTTTGTTTATCCATTCATCTGTTGATGGGCACTGGGGTTGATTCCAACTTTTAGCAATAGTGAGCAATGCCACTATGAATATTGGTGTCCTTATATCTGTTCATGTCTTTGCTTTCAATTCTTCTGGGTATATCCCAGCAGTGGAATCACTGTATCACATGGAAGATCTATTGCTAGTTTTCTGAAGAACTACCAAACTGTCCTCCACAGTGGCTGGACCATTCAACAATCCCACCAGCAGTGGATGAGGGTTTCCATTCCTCCACATCTTCTCCAACACTTATAGTCTGCTGTTTTTTTTTAATAGCCACCATTCTATTGGGTGCAAGAAGGTATCTCATTGTAGTTTTGATTTGCATTTTCCTAATAGCTAGCGATGTCAATTATTTTTTAATATGCTTTTTAGCCATTTGTATTTCTTCCTTGGAGAAGTGGCTTTTCAGGACACTTGCCCATTTTTATCTGGGTTCTTTGTCTTTTTATTTTCAAGGTGTAGGATTTCTTTATATATGCAGGATATTAGGCTCCTATCAGATATATGGTTGCCAAATATTTTCTCCCCTTGGTTAGGCTGCCTTTTGATTTTCTTGATAATGTCCTTTGAGATGCAGAAGTTTTTAATTTTGAGGAGTTCCAATTTATATATTTTTTCTTTTGCTTCTCAAGCTTTGGGTGTGAAGTTCATGAAACCATTTCCTACTACAAGGTCCTGTAGATGCTTCCCTACATTATATTAAAAGGTCTTTATGGTTTTAGCTCTTATATTTACGTCTTTGATCCATCTTTAGTTGATTTTTGTATAAGGTGTGAGATGGTGTTCCTCTCCCATTCATTTGGATATGGATATCCAGTTCTCCAGGCATCACTTGTTGAAGAGGCCATTCTCTCCCAACTGAGTGGGCTTGGTAGTATTGTCAAATATCAGATGACTGTATATGCAAGGATCTATATCAGAACTGTCAATTCAGTTCCATTGGTCTATATGTATATGCTTGTGCCAATACCATGCAATTTTGACTGCTGTAGCTTTGTAGTGTAATTTAAATTCAGGTAGTGTGATACCTCCAACTTCATTTTTCTTTTTCAAAATGTCCTTAGCAATTCAGGGCCTCTTAACTTTCCAAATATATTTTGTAGTTAGTTTTCCAGTTAATTAAAAAATACAGTGTTGATTTTCACTGAGATTGAATTAAATCTGTAGATTAGTTTGGGTAAGATAGACATCTTGATGATGTTTAGTCTTCCTATACATGAACAGGGAATATTCTTCCATTTATTTAAGTCTTCTTTGATTTCCTTTAACATTGTTGTGTAGTTTTCTGCATATAAGTCATTTGCATCTTTAGGTGAATTGATTCCTAGGTATTTGATTCTTTTAGTTGCTATTGCAAATTGTATTTTTTTCTTGATTTCCTCCTCAGATTGCTCGTTATTGGTGTACAGAATTGCTACTGATTTTTGAGCATTGATCTTATAGCCTGCGACATTAATGAACTCCTTTATAATTTCTAGAAGCTTTGTTGTGGATTTCTTAGGGCTTTCTACATATAAGATCATGAAGTCTGAAAATAATGAAATTTTTACTTTTTCTTTTCCAATTTGGATGCCTTTTATATCTTTTTCTTGCCTCAGTGCTTGAGCAAGTATTTCTAATACAATGTTAAATAGCAGTGGTGATAGTGGGCATCCTTGTCTTTCTTCCAATCTCAGAGGGAAGGCTTTTATGATTTCACCATTGAAGATGATGTTTGCTTTGGGTTTTTCATATATACCCCTTATCATGTTGAGAAAGTTTCCTTCTATTCCTATCTTTTGCAGTGTTTTTATCAGAAAAAGATGCTGTATTTCATTGAATGCTTTTTCAGCATCTATAGAGATGATCATGTGATTTTTTTCTTTCAATCTGTTTATGAGGTGTATTACATAGATTGATTTTCTTGTATTGAAACATCCTTCCTTCCCGGGATGAAACCCACTTGGTCATGGTGTATAATTCTTCTGATATGTTGGTGAATGTGATTAGTTGAGGATTTTCACAACTAGGTTCATTAAAGAAATTGGTCTGTAATTTTCTTCCCTGTGGTATCTTTGTTTGGCTTTGGTACTAGGGAAATTTTGGCATTATAAATTGAGTTAGGCAATGGTCCTCCTAATTCTATTTTTTGGAAGAGCTTAAGCAGGATTCATGTTAACTCTTTCTGGAATGTTTCATAGAATTCAGTGAAGCCATCTGGTCCTGGGCTCTTCTTAGTTGGGAGGTTTTTGATGTCTGAGTCTACATCTTTACTTTTGTCAATGAAGGCTGTTTTTGAGTTTCTAGAAATTTGTCCATTTCCTCTAAATTATCATTCTTGTTGGCATATAACTTTTCAAAGTATCCTCTTATGATACTCTTTATTTCAGTGGGGTCAGTATTGATATCCCCTTCTTCATTCCTTATTTTGTGTACTTGCATCTGTTCTCTCTTTTTCTTTGTTACTCTGGCTAAGGTTTTTCAATTATATTGATCTTCTCGAAGAGCAAACTTTTGGTTTTGTTTATTTTTTGTAGTGCTTTCTTATTTTCTACTTCATTTAGTTCTGCCCTAATGTTTTTTATTTCTTTCTTTCTACTTCTTTGGTGTAGTTTGTTGTTGTTTTTCCAATTCCCAAGGTGTGCAGTTCAGTCTTCAGTTTTAGCTCTTTCTTCTTCTTTAATATACGTATTCATAACTATGAATTTCCCTCTCAGTACAGCTTTCACTGCATCCCATAGGTTTTAATATGTCGTGCTGTCATTTTCATTTGATTCGAGGTAGTTACTGATTTCTTTTGAGATTTCCTCCTTGACACACTCTTTGTCTAAGAGTGTGTTGTTTAGCTTCCATATCTTTGTTCCTAATCTTGTTCTCTTTCCCTTAGTGATTTCCAATTTCATTCCGTTGTGGTCAGAGAAATTACTTTGTATAATCTCAATTTTTCTGAATTCATTGTGAGTTGTTCTGTCACCTAGCATGAGGTCTATCTTGGAGTTTGATCCATGTGCACTTGAGAAGAATGTATATCCCTCTGTGTTTGGATGTAGTTTTCTGCATATGTCCATTAGGTCCAGATCCAATAATATATTATGCAGAGTCTTTGTTTCTTTATTGCTTCTGTGTCAAGATGTTCTGTCTAATGCTGATAATGGTGTATTAAAGTCCTCAACTATAATTTTAGAGGCATTTATTACTCCACTTAGTTTTTCCAGGATTTGCCTCATGTATTTTGAATCACCCTGATTGGGTGCATAAATGTTTATGATTGTTCTCCCTTCTTGAAAGATTACCCCTTTTACTAATATATAGTGTCCATCTTTGTCTCTTGCAATAGTTTGCATTTAAAGTCTACCTTTACTGATATTAGGATAGATACTCCTGCCCTTTTTTGGTTATTGTTTGCTTATAAAATTGTTTTCCAATGATTCACTTTCAGCCTCCTTGAATCCCTGAGTCTAAGGTGGGTTTCTTGTAGACAACATATAGATGGGTCATATTTCCTTATCCATTCTGCCAATCTGTGTCTCTTGACTGGTGAGTTTAACCCATTAACATTCAGTGTAATTACCCTCAGTGAATTTCTTACATCAGTCATGTTTTCTTTGGCTTTATGTGTGTCATTTATTGTTTTTATTTATCTTTTTGTCTTTTTAGTTGTTCTTACACTCTCCAGCAACTCTCTTTCCTGTTTTTTCCTTCCAATCTGTACAACTTTCTTCAGTATTTCTTGAAGTGCAGTTTTCTTATTGGCATATGCTCTTAAGTTCTGTTTATCTGTGAATACTTTGAGCTCTCCATCATTTTTGAATGCCAACTTTGCTTGATAGAAAATTCATGCATGGAAGTTTTTTTCTTTAGGTACCTTGACTATGTCATACCACTCTTCTTGCCTCCGTGTTTCAGAAGAGAAATCAGCACTTAATCTTATTGTGTTTCCCTTGTATGTGATGGTTCTCTTTTCTCTTGTTGTCTTGAGTATTTTCTCTTTGTCTTGAGCATTGGACATTTTGATAATTATATCTTGGAGTAGGCCTGTTGAGATCTACACTGTTTTGAGAGCACTCTGCTTCCTGGACATGTATATCCATCTCCCTCTATAGAGTTGGAAAATTTTCAGCCATTATTTACTTCAACACTCCTTCTGTTCCATTTCCCTTCTCTTCTCCTTCTGGGATGCCTATAATGCATATGTTTGTGCATTTTGTGTTTCAAGTTAAATCCCTAAGTCCCTCCTGGATTTTTTCTATCTTTTTATCTTTCTGTCCTACTATCTGTGTGATTTCAGATGTACTGTCTTCCACATCACTAATTCTTTCCTCTGCCTGTTAAAATCTGTTATTATGTGAATCCAGCATCTTTTTGATTTCTTGGATTGTGCCATTCATCACCATCATATCTGTTATCTTTTTATGTATGTTTACAATTTCTTCAGTATGTTCTCCCAGTGTCTTCTTAATATCCTTAATCTCTTCCTACATTTGATTAAGTTGGTCCATGATATTTGTTTGGACAGCATTGATTAGTTGTTCAATGTTCTGCATCTCTTCCTGGGTTTTAGTTTTTTCATTGGAATGGTTCATATCTTCCTGTTTCTCAGTATGGTTTGTAATTTTTTGTTGTCCCCTCATCATCATTTTATCTTGATGGATTTATTCACTTGATTAGCTTCTCTCTCTGCTCTAGAGTTTTATTTAGCTGGTGGTTCTGTGAGTGTGTTAAGTTTTCTGTTTGACAGTTTCATCTTGTTGTTGTATTTCCTTGCTTTTTTCTATATTACCTTGAAGGAAAAAGATTAGGGCTACAAGAATCGAAAGATGTAAGAGAGGAAAAAGGATAATAATAATATTGATAAAAGTTAGAAGATGGGCTGTATCAGACTTAGTAAAATGAATATTTAACTCATGTAGGCAGTGTAGAATAATAGAGGGAAAAAACTGGAGTTCTTGCAATGGTCTGGAAAACCAAATGGAGAAAATTATATATAATGATTTAAAAGGCCAGAATGATTAGGAGAGAAGGAAAGAGTAAACAAAGGGCTGAAAGGAAAAAAGTTAATTAAAAAAAGAGAAAAGAAAAGAAAACAGAATAGACAAGCTAGAAATTTACACCTGTGAAGATGAGGACTAATGAAAAAAGGTGGAATGTAAGAACCACAACAGAAAGCAGAAGGTGGAAAGATGAAGGAAGGAAAGAGATAACATTGGTAGACAAAATCACTTTATAGAGAGAATGGAAAATTAAGGAAGAAGAAACACAAGAAGGAAGAAACAAGTTAGCATCACCTAATTTTATAATGATGTTGGGGGGGTAGAAAGAAAAGCAAGAAACAGACAAAGAAAAACCCAACATACACACAAGCATGCAGTCAAACAAAGCTGAAGAAGGATAGTGCTCCTTCTTGGGCCTTTGCAGAGCCTCTCAACCTTAGTTCATCAGTCAGTTACCCTGCAGCTTTCTCTCTGCAGATTTTGAGGCAGATTTTAGAGATTAAATTAAGTTGAAAAAAATTTTTTTGAGGAAATAAGGGACTCCAAAGAAGGCCTCTTCTGTACCCCCCTCCACTGAGGGGACCCTAAATAGGCTTGTGGAAACTTATGAAACACTTCCTACTTCCTGACTTCCCCACGGGAGCTGAGACTGATATGCAGTAAGGAACTATAAAATTGGCTGGCTCCACCACCTCCTGAGCCAAGCCTCTGTGTCCCATGGCTGTTAGGTAAATTAGGCTTCCTCAGCAGTTTTACCTCTCCCCTCAGTCTGGCACCACTTCTAGCTGGCTGGTTTGCTCCCAAAAATCTGCAAGGGGGCTCCAGGCAGCCAACCTAACAGAAAAAAACCCTCTCACTCTTTGCCAGAACCCTCCCACTGTTGGAGAGTGCCCCCTCTCACTGGGTTGCTGGGAGGGTGGGTCTTAGCCATCTGCCTCCACAATTTCCAGCTGGGGAAATAAAACTCACTATTTTATATTGAGCAGTCCACCTCACAGTCCAGCTCCCTCCAGATCAATGTTCCAAAGGTTCTTGCTCGACAGGCTCCCAGTACAGACCACCCAGGCAGGATCCTGTCCCCAATCATCCATTCTCTGGGAGAGAAATGGTGAGTGCCTACCTAAACCAATGCCATCTTCCACCCCTCTAGTTACCAATTTACAAACAAAAAAATCCAAACAGCCTACTTGAAGAATGTAATACTCAAATTCTCAGTGTTTCCCTATGGTTTATAATAGGATTTAAAAATTATTGTTAGACTTGTAGGCAAGATGGTGTCAGTTCAAGTGGATGCCCACCATCTCTCTTGCAAAAAATGGCTGAGGGGGTAAAAGATCCTGTCTGAATGAGCTGTTCTGGGAACCCACAGAGCATGAGACTTTGGGGCATCAGACTGGAGGGAGCTGGACATTTTAGCCCTGTAGATGGAAAACACAAATGGCTAAGCACTATTGTCAAGGCAAAAAAACACAAATGAGAACCTGACTCAGGCTGGTCACTCAGCAGGAGGGAGCATTCTCCAAGAGTGGTAGGGTTCTGGCAAAGGGCAGACAGGGGTATCCTTTCTATGGGTTTGGTTACCTGGACCCCCTTTGAGATTTGGGGAACAGACCAAGCAGCTCAAGGTGGCACCAGGCAGAAGGGAAAGGTGAATCTTCTGAGGAAGCGCAATTTATGTAATCACCCTGGCATTGAGAAATTTGGCCTGTGAGGGGGTTGATTCAGGCAATTGACTAGTTCTGTGCTGAAAATGATCAAAATTTCAACTCTTTTAAGTGAGGCATGCAGTAGGAAGCATTTAATAAGCTTCCAAGAGGCTAATTTAGGGTCCCCTGGGAGGAGGGTGTGATCTAGAAGAGGGTTGAGAGTCATTTATTTGCTACAATTTCAGTCCCCAGGGTCTGATTAGAATTTCAAAAGGGAACTCAACCTGACCAGGAGAGGAGAGTGGGGATCTGCTCACACAGTATGTTGAGTCTTCCTGTCCTGGGAGAGTCAAAACTGTCTGAGGGAAAATGACTGGATAGCTTTCTGAAAAGTTATCTGACCCAACCTGAAAGTTTAGCTGAGTGGAGGAGTTTCTGTCTTGAATATACGAGGTCCTAGTTCAATTCCCAGCTTCTCTTGGATTAATGATCCATCTGGATATCAAACATCCAGCTGATACTTTAGGACAGGGAAAACAGACATTATTTTTTATTAGCTTCTCTTGGGCCCCTTATTTTTCCTAAAAAAGAGTTACTTTTAAAAATGCTTAATTTAGTTTACTCACTAAAACCCACTTTAAAACTTGCATAAAGAAGGCTGCAGGGTAATTAATTGATGAATGCCAGCAGCCTGAGAAGCTCTACAGGGGCCTAAGAAAGATCACTTTTCTTCTTTAGTTTTTGTTTGACTGCTTGTTGGTGTGTTTGTTTGGTTTTTCAGTTTCTTGTTTTTCTTGCTTCTTACCTCCACCCCCTTTTTAAAAAGTAAGGTGCTGCTGGCTTCTTTCTTCTTTGCTGTGCTTCCTCTTCCTTGATTTCCCATTTTCTTTATATACTGATTTTGTCTACCAAAATTATCTCTTTTCCCTCCTTCATAATTCTATCTTCTGCTTTCTGTTGTTCTTACATTCCATCAGGCTTTATTTAGTCCTCAATTTTTCTGGTTTTTATTTTTCACTTGTCTATTTTTTTAATTAAATTTTATTTTTGTCCTTTCTTTTCTCTTGCTCTCTCTCCTCATCATTCTGCACTTTTAAATCAGTCTATAGATTTTTCTCCATTCAATTTCCTATTTCATTGAGGGTACTCCATTTTTTTATTCCTATTTCTCTACACTGTTTACATGAGTTAAATTTTCATTTTACTAAGTCTTATATGGTCCCACTTTTAACTTTTACTGTTATTATTACTATTATCTTTTTTCTTTACTAACTTCTTTCACTTTCTCTGGCCCTAATCTTTTTCTTTCAAGGGTGCATAGAAAAGAGCAAGGAAATAGAAAAAAGAGTGTCAAAGAGAAAACTTAATGCACACACACAAACAGCAACTAAATGAAACTCTAGAGTAGAGAGAGAAGCTAATCAACTGAATAAAACCATCAAGATAAAAAGAAAACGGGACAGCAGAAAAAAATTACAAACCATTCTAAGAAACAGGAAGATATGTTCCAGTCCAATGAACAAACTAAAAACCAGGAAGAGATGCAGAACATTGAACAACTAATCAAAACTCTCCAAACAAATATAATGGGGAAACTTAATGAAGTTTAAAAAGAGATTAAGGATATTAAGAAGACACTGGGAGAACATACTGAAGAAATTGTAAGCATACATAAAAAGATAACAGATATGATGGTGATGTATGGCACAATCCAAGAAATCAAAAAGACACTGGAAGCACATAGCAGCAGATTTGACCAGGCAGAGGAATGAATTAATAATCTGGAAGACAGTACATCTGAAGTTAAACAAAGAATATATCAGATAAATAAAAAGATGGAAAACATCCAGTAGGGATTTAGGGATTCGTATGATAACACAAAAGTTACTATCATACACATTATAGGCATCCTAGAGGGAGAAAAGTAGAGAAGGGGACAGAAAGAGTGTTGGAGGAAATAATGGTTGAAAAATTACCAACCCTATTGAGGGAAGCACAGCACTCCCCATAAAGCATAAATCCCAACAGGCCTACTCCAAGACATATGCTTGTCAAAGTGTCCAATACTCAAGACAAAGAGGAAATACTGAAGGCAGTAAGAGAAAAGAGAACCATCACATACAAGGGAAGCTCAATAAGATTAAGCGCTGATTTCTCATCTGAAACCATGGAGGCAAGAAGGCAGTGAAATGACATAGTCAAAGAACTAAAAGAAGAAAAAAAAAATCCAGCCAAGAATTCTCTATCCAGCAAAGATGGCATTGAAAAATGATGCAGAGTTCAAGGTATACAAAGATAAACAGAAATTAAGAGAGTATGCCAAAAAGAAAGGTGACTTTCAAAAAATACTAAAAGGATTTCTGCAGGATGAAAGGAAAAATCAAGAGAGAGTTGGAGGAGAATGTAAGAAGAACTAAAAGACAAAAAGGAAATAAAAACAACATATGATATACATAAACAAAAAAATATATATAGCTGAGGTAAGTAATTACTTGAGAGTAATAACACTGAATGTTATTGGATTAAATTCAGCAGTCAGGAGACACAGATTGCAAGAATAGATAAGGAAATATGACCCATCTATATGTTGTCTACAAGACACCCACCTTAGAACCAGGGATTCAAGAAGGCTGAAAGTGAACTGTTGGAAAACAATTTTACAGGTAAACAATAACTGAAAAAGGTTGGGAGTAATGATACTAATATCATTCAAAATAGACTTTAAATGCAAAAGTATTGTAAGAGACAAAGATGAACACTATATATTGGTAAAAAGGGGTAAATTTCAAGAAGAAAGAACAATCATAAACATTTCTGCACCTAACCAAGGAACCACAAAGTCCATGAGAAAACACTGGAAAACCTAAGTGAAGAATTAAATGCCTCTGCAATTATAGTGGGGGAATTTAATACACCATTATCACCATTAGAACATCTTGACAGAGAATCAATAAAGAAACAAAGACTCTGTATAATACATTAGTGGATCTGGACCTAATAGACATATGCAGAAAACTACACCCAAATACAGAGAGATAAACATTCTTCTCAAGTGCACATGGATCATTCTCCAAGACAAACCACATGCTAGGTCACAGAAAAATTCTCAGTGAACTCAGAAAGATTGAAATTATAGAGAACAATTTGTATCACCACAATGGAATGGAGCTGGAAATCAGTAAGGGCCAGAGAATCAAATCAGGCAAAAGATATGGAAGATAAACAACACACACATAGAAAACAGTGGGTTAAGGAGGAAATTTCAAAAGAAATCAGTAACTACCTTGAAATGAATGAAAATGACAACATAAATATCAAAACTTTTGGGATGTTGCAAAAGTGGTACTGAGACAGAAATTCAAAGCCATAAATAAAGATATCAAAAAAGAAGAAATAGCTAAAATAGATTACCTAACTGCAAACCTGGACGAATTAGACAAAGAACAACAAATCAACCCAAAAGGAAGTAGAAAGATGGAAATAACAAATATTAGAACAGAACTAAATGAAACAGAAAATCAGAAAGCACTAGAAAAAATAAACAAAACCAAAGGCTGGTTCTTCAAGATCAATAAAATTGACAAACCCTTAGCTTGACTAACAAAGAAAAAAAGAGAAGATTCTAGAGCTTATAAATGAATACATGAAGTCATATGCAATAAGATCAATGCTAAAAAAGCAGTCTCATTTCTATACACCAATAACGAGCATTTTGAGGAAGGAATTTAAAAAATACCATTTACAATAGTAACTAAAAAAAATCAAATACCTAGGAATAAACTTAACTAAAGATGTAAATGATTTATACACAGAAAGTTACACAGTACCGTTAAAGGAAATCAAAGAACACTTAAATAAATGGAAGAATATTCCCTGTTCATGGATAGGAACAATAAACATCATTAAGATGTCTATCCTACCCAAACTAATCTACAAATTTAATGCAATTCCAATTAAAATCAACACAGATTTTTTTAATGAATTGGAAAAACTAAGTATGAAATTTATTTGGAAGGACAAGAGGCCCCAAATAGCCAAAGACATATTGAAAAAGAAAAAAAGAAATTGGAGGAATCACACTACTTGACTTTAAAGCATACTACAAAGCTACAGTGGTCAAAAGTGCATGGTTGTGCCACATGGATGAGGATTGGTGGTGTGGGATGTTGTTGGAGGTGTGGGAGGTGGGGAAGATGGGAATCCCTGTAATTTCTGAGTAGTATTTAGGTAATCTAAGCACCTTTAAAAAAAATATATATATATATATATAATAAATAATATTTATGTAAACAAATGCACATATATGCTTACGTATTTATATATCATTTTACAAATATTGGTATGTATTGTGAAAAATTTGATTTTTACACACAATAAAAAAAAATTAAAAAAAAATAACTCCTAAAATAAAAAAAAAAGTCCATTGTCTTGGCACAAGGATAGACATACTGACCAATGGAACCAAATTGAGAGCTTTGGTATAGATCCTCACATATACAGTCATCTGATATTTGACAAAGTCACCAATCCCACTCAACTGGGAGAGAATGGCCTCTTCAACAAATGTTGCCTGGAGAACTGGATGTCCATTTCCAAAAGAATGAGAGAGGAACACTATTTCACACCTTATACAAAAATCAACTCAAGAAGGACCAAATATATGAGCCAAGACCATAAAGACCTTAAAAGTTAATGTAGGGAAGCATCTACAGGACCTTGTAATAGGAAATGGTTTCATGAACTTCACACCCAAAGCATAAGCAGTGAGAGAAAAAATAGATAAATAGGATCTCCTCAAAATTAAAACCTTTTACAACTCAAAGAAGTTTGTCAAGACAGTAAAACGACAGCTTACCCATTGGAAAAAAATATTTGGTAACCATATGTCTAATAGGAGCCTAATATCCAGCATATATAAAGAAATCTTACATCTTGAAAATAAAAAGACAAACAACCCATTTAAAAAATGGGCAAATTATTTGAACAGACACTTCTCCAAAGAAGAAATACAAATCGATGAAAATCTCATGAAAAGATGCCCAGCATCACTAGCTATTAGGGAAATGCAAACCAAAACTACAATGAGATACCATCTTACACACATTAGACTGGCATCCATTAAAAAAACAGAGGACTACAAGTGTTGGAGGGGATGTGGAGTAATGGGAACCCTCATCCACTGCTGGTAGGTATGTAGAATGATCCAGTCATTGTGGAGGACAGGTTGGCAGTTCCTCAAAAACTAAATATAGATCTGCCATATGACCCAGCAATTCCACTGCTGGGTATATACCCAGAAGGACTGAAAGCAAGGACACAAACAGATATATGCACACCAATGTTCATAGCAGCATTATTCACTATTACCAAAAGTTGGAATCAACCCAAAGGCCCATCAACAGATGAATGGATAAGCAAAATTTGCTATATTCATACAATGGAATATTACTCAATTGTAAGAAGGACTACAGTACTCACACATGGGATAACATGGATGAATCTTCACTCACTTATGTTGAGTGAAGGAAGCCATGCATTGAATTGCGAGCTTTGTTATAGATCCTCACATATACAGTAATCTGATATTTGACAAAGTCACCATGCATTGAAAGGCAAATAGTACATGACCTCTCGGATATAGAGGAAATGGAAAAATTCCTAGAAACACACAAGCAGCCTATATTGATGAAAGAAGAAACTGATGAACTCAACAGACCAATTACAAGTAAAGAGACTCATTCATCAATGGACCTATGTAGACTTACTGGTATTCTACTATAGAATTAGTGTGATTCTATCAATGGAAGAAATTATACCACTCATATGGAGGCAGTAGCCACTAGAGTTTCTGAGGAAAAGGAGAGGGAAATACAGGTGAAACATGGGGACATTTGAGTACTTGGGAATTTTCCTGAATGACATTACAATTACAGATACAGGCCATTACATATCTTGCCATAACCTACAAAATTGTGCAGGAGAAAGTGTAAACTACAATGTAAACTATAATCCATGCTTAGTGGCAATGCTGAAAAATGTTCTCATCAATTGTAATGAATGTACCCCACTAATGGAAGATGAGGTTAATGTGGGAAAATGTGGAGGTTTAAGAAGTGGGGCGTATGCGAAGCTCCTATATTGTTATGTAACATTTATGTAATCTAAATACCTTTTTTTAAAAAAATTAAAATATATTTAAAAAACTACTCCTAAAAATTACATTTAAAGATATATAAAAATTGAAAATGACCAACTTAATAGAATTTTCAGTCACAACTTTTATTTCATAAATATTTGCAAGTGTAATTTATTTAAAGGAACTTTAAAATCCTTGCATAATACTCAGGACAAAATTCTACATTCAGGAGTCCCAAATCACTTCTCAATCCTATATTTTTATTTATTTTTCATTAGTAGGTCTTTAGACAAAATTCTGAATTCATGTTTGAATTGTGTGGAAAAAATATTCTTGTTAGATCTTTCCCAGTCTGATATTTCAAATGTTTGCTCCAGCTGAAGGCTTTTTTGAAAATTAGCCATGAAAATGTTAATATGCAGTGGCTGACACATGAAGAGACTCTTTATATTGCCTAGAAACTCCTACTAACAGATGTCACCCCATCCCACTATGGACCTCCTTCCTTTCCCCAGGCCACTGCCTGATTCAATCATCACAATCTTAACTTTCTATACAGCCATCCAGAATTATACAATTTTCATTTTAGTGCTATCAGACTCTGAAACAATTTGTAACGCAAATGAGTGTCAATCCCCATGTATTCTTTTGACTTTGTCTCCCATCTGTGTAGACTAGACAAGACACTATAAAAACCCAGCATTAGTACCTGACTTAATCATTTACCCTTTTCTCAGTCCAGCTACATGAGTTTACTGGTTTGGGAGGCTGAAGCTATGGATCTCTCACCATCCACCTTGGAAGATGTGCCTTGGGAATGGGCAAGTCCAGAGCCCCATGTGCCACCATGTTTGAGTCAAGAAATAGCCTGGGCTTGGGCAATAAATAACTGCAAAGCACTCTGCCATTGCCTCAGCACAGGCCATGACTTTTTCTCCACTGTGAACTACCATTCATGTGGTGGCAACCATGGGTTTTACCCATGCACAGGCACATTGCTGAAGTCCGGAGGGTTCAAAAACGCTGTCTAGACCCACCTGCCCATGAGGCAATATCTGTCACCACAAAGGAGCTACAGTCATTTCAGGATAAAAGGAAACTACAGACAGCAAGCCCCAATGGGGCCTGAAGCAGCCAGGAGAGGCTGACACCAGCAGAGGTGGGTGAGTGTGCATGCAGAGCGCCCCCTGGAGCCCAGAACTCTCCCAAAAGCTGCTGAAAACCAAGGCTTAAATCAGGGAGAAACCAGGGAAGAAAGCAACACCCACAGCATCGCATCCTTAGACCAACACCCGGGAAGGAGCTTGAGACACCGCTGTGAGGAATCTTGTAGGGTCCCTGTGGACTGTTCCACTTGGACTGTGCACTGCACACCTACACACCTTGAGGTCTGTGCAGTGGAGAGTATTTATTTTATTTCTTTACTGAATGACTTAAATGTTTTCAAATTAGCAAACCATTTCATGCAATCACTAATATGCCAAGGAAGTTTTTAAAATCTACTAAGATTATCATGGTTCTTCTCTAGTACATAATGATTAAAGCCTTTTTCCTTATTAAAAAATTATTGCTGTTATTATTATTACTGGAGGTTTATTTGGACAGAGTTGGGAGTGTCTTTTATTTTTCCTTTGAAATAAAGACATGATGTTTTTAAATGGAAAAAAGTGAAGGGATAGAAGAGAAAAGACATTCAAAAGGCATGGAGTTTTTACATATATATGGGAAATGAAAGAATGGTTTAATTACCAAGGCACAGTACCATTTCCAATGTACACAAAAGTCATTGGGTATTTGTGACTATGTTTAAACCAGGATCAATAGTCATTTGCTGTATCAAATGAAGCCATGGAATAGGTAAGTATTTAGAGTCACTGGGGATTGGGGACTTGATTAGAAGATGTTATGAAAGGGTCAAAAGACATGATTACTTTTGTCTTAGAAAATATATGTTGAAATAAATAACTGGGGACTAAACTGGGCAGTAAAAATGAGGAGTTACTGGAGACTGATGTTTACAAGGTGGGGTCAATACACTAGAAGTTCCTCTGGGGGAGGCCAAAAGAGAATCTGGATATATGGTGTAATTTTTCAATAATCTTCAAGAAGAGTCTGCAACTGCAAGCAAGAGATTCCCATGCATTGGCTTTATGAGATCAACTGCCGCCCCCTCCACCCCAACAATTAGAGGTAGAGTGGACATCACCATCCCAGAATCCTCAGGATTGGAGATTGAACTATGGACTAGAGTGGGTTTACTGGTATTCTACAATAGACTTGTGATTCTAGAAATGGAAAAAATTACAGAATTGATGTGGAGACAGTGGCCACTGGAAGTTCTGGGAACAGGGATTGGGAAAGACAGGTATAATGTATGGGCTTTGGGGGACTTGGGAATCATCTTGAATGACATTGCATTGACAGATATATGCAATTATATATCTTCTCATTACCTTCAGAACTGTGTGAGAGAAAGTATAAACTACAAGGTGAACTATGGTCCATGCTCATTGGCAATGCCACAGGATGTGTTTATCAATTGCAATGAATGTGCCACTCCAATGAAGGATGTTGTTTATATGGCAAGTTGTGGGAGCTGTGGGGAGCAGGACATATAGGAATCCTTATATTTTTTTGTATGACATTTGTGTAATCTAAGTATTTTTTAAAAATAAAAATATATAAATTTTTAAAAAAGAAAATCTATGTAAAGCACCAACAGAAACAGAATGAAAGAAAAAAATCACATAATCATCTCTGTCGATGCAGAAAAATCATTCAACAAAATACAACACATTTTCCTGATAAAAATACTTCAAAGGGTAGCAATAGAAGGAAATTTCCTCAACATGACAAAAGCTATATATGAAAAATCCTCAGCAAACATCATATTCAATGGTGAAATCCTAAAACGTTTCCTTCTAAGGTCTGGAATAAGATAAGGATGCCCACTGTCACCACTCTTATTTCACATTGTGTTAGAAGTACTTGGCTTAGCACTGAGGTAAGAAAAAGATATAAAAGTCAACCAAATTGTATAAGAAAAGGTAAAAATTTCACTATTTTTTACCTTTATAGGATGATATACTCCTATACTTGAAAGCCCTGAGAAATCTGCATAAAAGCTTCTGGAGCTTATAAATGAATTCAGCAAAGTGGAATGTTATAAAATTAATATGCAAAAATCAGTAGCATTTCTGTACACCAATAATGAGCAATCTGAGGAGGAAATCAGGGAAAAAAATCCCATTGACAATAGCTACTAAAATAATCAAATACCTAGGAATTAAATTAACTAAAGTTGTAAATTACTTCTATGAAGAAAACTACACAACACTGTGAAAGGAAATAAAAAACACCTAAATAAATGGAAGAATAATCCCTGTCCATGGATAGGAAGACTAAACATCATTAAGATGTTTATCCTACCCAAAATGATTTACAGATTTAAGGCAATTCCAATAAAAATTACGACAGCATTTTTTACTGAATTAGACACACAAAGTATGAAATTTATTTGAATGAGCAAGAGGTCTCAAACAGCCAAAGACCTATTGAAAAAGTAAAATGGAATCAGAGGAATCACACTGTCTGACTTTAAAACACTATAAAGCTGCAGTGGTCAAAACTGCATGGTATTGGTACAAAGATAAACATACTGACCAGTGGAACCAAATTGAGAGTTCTTAAATAGATCCTTGCAAATACAGTCACTGATATTCACCAAGGCCACCAAGCCCATTCAACTGGGATAAGATGGCCTCTTAAAAAAATGGTGTTTGGAGAACTGTCTATTCTTATTCAAAAGAATGATAGAGTAACACATCTCAGACCCATTAAAAAAATTAACTCAAATGGATCAAAGATCTAAATATAAGAGCCAAGACTATAAAAATTTTGGAAGACAATGAAGGGAGGCTTCTACAGCATTATGAGTTAGGACATGTTTGCATGAACTTTTCACAGAAAGTGCAAGCAATGAAATAAGAATAGATAAATGGGACATCCTCAAAATTAAAACCTTTTCCACCTCAAAGGAATTTGTCAAGAAAGTGAAAAGGCAGCCTATTCAATGAGAGAAAATATATGATAACCATATACCTGATAGGGGCCTAATATCTGGATATAAAAAGAAATCCTACACCTCAAAAATAAAAAGACAAACAACCTATTTTACAATTGGCAAGTGATTTGAATAGATACTTCTCCAACAAAGAAATACAAATGGCTAAAAGCACTTGAAAAAATGTTCAACATCACTAGCTTTTAGGGAAATGCAAATCAAAACTACAATGAGATATTGCCTTAAACACATTAGACCGTTTTTAAAAAAACAGAGAACTACAAGTGTTGGAGAGGATGTGGAGGAATGGGAACCATCATCCACTGCTGGTGGGAATATAAAATGGTGCAGCCATTGTGGAGGACAGTTTGGTGGTTCCTCAGGAATCTACCTATAAAACTGCCATAGGATCCAGCAATTCCACTGCTGGGTACATACACAGAAGAATTGAAAGCAAAGACATGAACAGATATATGGACATCAATATTCAAAATGACATTATTCACTATTGCCAAAACTTAAAATCAGCCCAAATGCTCATCAATAGATGAATGGATAAACAAAATATGGTACATACATACAATGGATTATTCCTCAACTGTAAGAAAGAATGCAGTATTAGCACATGGGGTAACATGGATGAGTCTTGAAGACCTTATGTTGAGTGAAGAAAGCCAGGCAGTGAAGGACAAATATTACATGACCTCAAGGGAGAAAAAGTTTTTGAGCCAATTCTCATAAGGGCAAAATCTATGCTAATTTGAAGGTGTGTAGTTGTGCAGTGGATTGACATGACAATGTTGCAATAATATTGTTGGGTTAGGCAGTGCCGGTTTGTCAGGGGTCTAGTTGGGGAGGTTGGGTTGGACAGTCCATGGAACTGGGGGGAGTTTTGGGGAAGGGAACAGGTGAACACTGGGGATTTGTGGATATGTGGTTGAAACTACAATGTTGGGAATGTTCTTTGGGCAACATGACAGTGGAGGATTACTGGTTTAGCGTGTTGGATGTGGGGGCATTTGGGACAGGGCACACCTGGGCAGCCTTCTAGGGAGTGTTTGAGTATTAATCTTGTCATAGTGCACTGTATCAGTGGGTGGAGACCCACATAATGAGGGGAAAGGTGTTGGACTCCCATACTGGGGAGTCCTGCTATGTTCTCAAATAGAGGGGCAGGAGTCTTTCATGAGCATAAGCAGGGCCTAATACAGGAGGACAGACAAGTATATCAAGCTCTCAATGTTGTTGCAAATCACTATGTGTCTTTTTATTCAAGGAGTTAAGCCTTGTGGTTTCTGTGAGATATGAGGGGAGGGAGAGGGAAGAATAGAATAGGTGGAACAAGGGGCATTTTGGTGGCAATGGAAGTGTTCTACATGATCTTGCAATGATGGATACAAGCCATGTTAAATTTCCTCAAAATTTATAAAAGTGTATGTTCCAAAATGTAAAACATTGACGATGGTTAGTGGCTATGTTTCAATATTTGTACATTAATTGTAAAAAATGTACCATCCACATATAAAATATCACTAATAGGGGAAATGGGAAAAGGGGGAGGATGTTGGGTATATGGGAATCCCCTGTATTGTGTTCATGACTTTTCTGTAACCTAAAACTTCTTTCAAGGCAAAATGAAAAAATTAAGACACTGGAGGAATGAACAGAAGAAAATGTCACTGTACATGCAAGACAACAGATCTTACAGTGATGAAAGATATAATGTAAAATTTTTAAAATATTTTTAATTTACTATTATTCCAAATTTTTTTTTAATTTTAAAAATTTCTGTATTTTATTTCTTATTTTTTAAACTATCATTATTAATTCATTTTCTTTTTAATTGTATTTGGTTACTTTGTTAGCTTCATTTTTGAAGAAATTTTGGATCATAGAAGGTTTACAACTCTTGACAGGGGAGGATCATTGGTGCAGCACATTAGTGATGCAGATATATGGGAGAAGGTTCACCTGGGACATACTTATAAGGCATAAAAATGTGTTCAATTATTCATGGGGCATTGCCACTGTTGGTGGAGATCCACCCAATAACTGAAAGAGTATCAAATTCCTATCCTGAAGAGCTCTGCCTCATTCTCTAATGGAACATCATGAATCCCAAAGTATTGGGTCAATGACTATTATAGGAGGATGGTTCATTGATGGGCTTTTGATACTGATGACTGTACTTATGAACCTGTACTTTTGAAATTGGAACTTAGCCTAGTATTATAAGGTTCCTAAGAGTTACCTAGAGGGAGCCTCCTTGTTGCTTAAATGTGGCCTCTCTCTAAGCCAAACTCAGAATATAAATGCATTACCTTCTCCCCAGCATGGGGTATAACTCCCAGGGATGACCCTCCCTAGTACCAAGGTATTACTACTACATACCAACAAGCAATGCAACTGGAGAAATACTTTGACCAAAAGGGGGACAGCATAAAACCAAATAAGTTTATATGGGTAAAAGACTTCAAAGGGAGTTGGGAAGTCATTCCAGATGTTATAATTATGCACGTCTCAGCAAGATCTCATTGACTGCCAAAGTAAATACCACCTCAAATAGCAGGGCTCCTGAGGACTCTGGAGACATCCAGGAACTATAGTCAGGGCAGATCATTTAGCTGTATTGTGCCTTGCCAGTGGGCCCTATGTTGGAATTTATGCTCCCAGTATGACAAAGTTGAACTCAGTTGTGGTTTCCCTAAACATGGCTCTTCTGACCCTTCCATTTGAACCTATATTTAGTAGTAGAGTTGATAGGTGAACATCCAAGAGACTTAAATCTTTGGGCTGTCCATGTACCAGATGGGATCTGAATATCAACAGAATTGCAACACCTACTCTCCAATTCATTGGACTCATCCAGGACAACTACCAAGGAGATGATGATGGACAACAACCATCCCATAAAACTGAGAGAGTCTACAACTGCAAGCAAGAGAGTCCCATCCATCTGCTGTATGGGATCAAAGCCCCCTCTGAATTAGAAATGGAGTGAGCATCACCATTCTAGAATCCTCAGGATTGTGGAGTGAACTATGGGCCATAGTAGACTTACTGATAATCAGCTATAGACTTGTGATTCTAGCAAAGTAAGAATTTATATCATTGATGTGAACACATTGGCCATTGGAGGTTCTGAAGGCAAGGAGGGGGAAAAAGACTTGTAATTTGGGGGACATTTTTGGGACTTGGGAATTGTCCTGAATGACATTGCAATGACAGATACAGGCCATTATATATTTTGCCATAACCCACAAAATTCTGCGGGAGAAAGTGTAAACTACAATGTAAACTATAATCCATAATCCATGCTTGGTGGCAATGCTTCAAAATGTGTTCATCTATTGTAACAAATGTATCACACTAATGAAGGATGCTGTTAATGTGGAAAAATGTGGGATGTGTAGGGAGAAGGACATAAGGGAATCTACTTTATTTTTCATGTAACATTTATGTAATCTAAAAACCTTAAAAAATAATATATATATATTTTTAAAATCCCATACTGGGTCATGCCTTGCTGATGTGATCTAGTTAAAAAGAATTTCCCTTTAGTGAATCTAATCAAAAGTTCCCATGTACAATAGGTTTACTTGCACAGGAATGGGTTAGCAATAAGAACAAGATTTCCTGAGATCTACCCTGTTTCAACCTGCCACAATATGCAAGCACTTCTTTAAGACCTAGCCTAATTCAAAGAACAGACAATTTCCTTCCCCTCCCGGGATTCCCTTTCTACTTGGCAAGTCTGACAATAACCTTTGACATTGAGATCATCAACATGTGGCACACACAGGAAGTTAGGTGGGACACCCTCACATATCCCTCTATGGCAGATGCCAGGATCAACTGAAAAAAAGTGTGTGCATTTGGCTCAAGAGTGAGTATTATTACCTCAGATCACAGTGAGGAGTATAAGGTGGTATCAGGGAGGATCTGGCAGCACCTTGGCTTCAATCATCCTATAATTCCAGCTAGCGGCCTATTTGTGGTTCCCTTTTGTGCAAGAGTAAAGGAGATCAACAGAGTTGTGAATGGGGTCTGGAGCTGTGAGGAGTTCCTTCATGATGGGAAGCACAGCCTGGGGCCCAGCTTGGGGGCAGAGAATCCAAGGGGCCAGGGCTGGAAAGAATGGTTCACCAGATATCCAGACACACTTTGACTCTTGACATCAGCAGTTCAGCCCTTCCCTACTTATGCCACTGGGCCTGGAGAACTTCCATTAGATGTGACATCCTCTGGATCATAGAAAACTGTTTCCTAACCACCTAGTGTATTGGATGGTCACAACAAGGGACTCTGAGAACCTCGCACATGTGAATTGGGGAAGAAAAGGTCCATAAACTATGTACATGCCTGGGAATCTGGTACTTCATCCTTATGAAGGTTGTTGAGGATTGTAGTAGGAGACATGAAGGTCCCTAAAAAAAGACAACCCTGGGGAGATCTGCCTAGCCTAGGGAGCACTCAATGCAAAACAATGCTTCTGATGATCAGCAGAAGTAACCCAATTGGGTGAGAGAGAAGAACCAGAGTCATACCTTCCATTCTGAGACCCTAGTGCTGGTGTTGACAGCTCATCTCTAAAATGGGGGAAATCACTGAGTGAACAGGAAAATCTCCCTAACAACAGCAACTGCCCCCAACATTCATCCTAGTGGTTAGACCCACCTCCCAAGTGCCCTCTATCTCATTCTTAAACCAGGGAGAACTTGACCTCTGCTTCTCACAGAGGAATTGGAAAAAGGCTGCCTAGCCTTCTTTTTTGCCCAGACTCTGGAGGTGCTGCCAGCCTCCTAGTCTGTCCTGACCTGGATAATCTGCCTGGTCAGGCTCTCTGGGTGCCATCTGGGGACAATGATAGCAGGGGACAGATAAGATAGTTCTTTGTCACCTATGTGTCTAAGATATCAGTGTCTGACTGAGTCTGGGATGGCCTTAAGCACTAAAAGACATTGGGGCACAGAGTGGGAGGTGGCTGGAGACCTAGGTTATCCTGCAAGATGGTTCCCAGGAGATAGTTGTGCACACATGCCCTCCCTAGAGCCTGTGCCTCACACTTGCTTGTTGGCCTTGTCTTGACTTTGAGGGAGAGTTGTAACTGGCCTGGGAGGGAGGTAAATAAAGACTTGGCGCACCATCTGGGTGGTACCCAGCCAGGGCTGAAGGAGAATGGCTGAGAGGGGCCAAGTGTCTCCCCACCCACCATGGCCTGAGCACCTGTTCTAGGTCTGAACCCAGGAACAAATCAGGACTCCCAGTGGTCTGGCATGGTGCAGGCTCTTGGATTGATGCTGCCATTGGGAGGTGGCAAAGAGGGGTGATGTCCCTGGGGTCCAGGGGGGACAGAGACCAGGCCTAGAGCCCAGCAATCAGTCACCTTCAACTGAGGACCAGAGAGGAGAGATTACCTCAGAGCCTAGGAATGAGCAAACTGCTGAGGGTAAGGTAGGGATAGGCTCCCTAAGCCAGGGTTTAATGCCTGCTGTTTGGCTTTCTTTGGAAAGAGAGGCCCAAAGGTACTGGAGAATCCTGGTTCCCACTCCACAAACCTGATCATTTACCTCTCAGCATCGTCACTTGAGCACAGGCACACACCCCCACACTCATACACACACTCACACATTGACCTATGGGTGGGACCATGGGCCCGGGTGGCAGAGAGCAATTCCAGAAGGTGATGTCCTGGAATTGCTCAAGGAGCAGAGGGAGAGCTGCTTTTCAGCACAACCTCAATACCCACCTACACCCCATCCTACATACTCACTAATCCCTCATCACTGGGTTAGTGTAAGATCAGGCCAACAGCTGAGCCCTTCCTGGACCCTCTCGGGTGCAAGCTACCCTCTGTCTCAGCTGTTAGCACCCTTCTCCCTCCCAAGCCTCACCTCATGGTGGCCTGCCTACCTGCAAATCAGGATCCAGTCATAAGTAAAGCACATCGAGCCATGAACTGGAGGTGGACAGAACAAGCATTGGATTACCCAGAAGAGGCTGGGTCTCTCTCCCCAACTTGGGCTGTGTTTTTCTCCTCCTTAAATGCCAAAATGGCAGGTAGCTGGACTCAGGTTTGAGAGAAGACTTCTTACAAGAGATGGGTCAGGTTTTCTGGGGATCAGCAAAGCTTCATCTCTAAACTCCAGTTTCTGGGTGCACCCAACTCATTGGCTATTTCTGTTGCCTGTGGTGCTGAGGAGCAGGAGTTGGGTCCACCTCCATCCATTCAGGCTGAATCTCCCAACCCATCTGGTTCTGGTCCATTCCCTTAGGTTGGGGGTTAGGGGTCACAACTAAGGCAGGACCAAGTGCCCCAGCAGGAAGGCATGGATGCTGAGGGTTTGAAATCTCATCTTAAGTGGGGGTGAGCTGGCTCTCACCAGCTTTATGGCCTAATGTAGGTATCCAGAGTTTGACTTGAGACGTTGTGGTTTCTTTGCTCATACTTGACACCATCTGCTTGACCTCTTTGCTTGGTCCTGAGCCTCTGCTGCTGTAAAGCAGGAGTGATGTGCAACATCCTTGGGCTCAAACTCTGCTCTGGGTTTCTGGAACCCAAAGAGTATGAAAAACCCTCTCTATTCATGTTTTGGCTTCTTCATTTGAGCCAAGTGCAAAAATGACTGGGCTAGGTGCTCCCCACCAGACCCACCAGTTAGTATGCCTGTGTCCTCTCTTGAATGTGGCTCTCTGGCAGGTACCCAGAGGCTCTGGAAATTTTGAATGCCAATCCCAATCTGCTCCTCTGAAAAGCAGGGTGGTAGGAGGGCTGATCACTTGGGGGTAATTGTCAGTACCAAATTGGAGAAGCCATGGAAAACTTATGGTTTCTGCTTCTGTGGAAATATTGGGCAGAGGAGCCAGTGTCCATGTGTGGCATTTTCCTCTCCTCCATTAAGGAACTCTGCTGCATCCCACAATCACCCTTGACTTCTGGAAAAACATTTTCCCATCAGTAAAGGATGTTTGAGATTCCATTTAAGGCAGGATTTCTTAACCATTTTTGTTCCACAGACCCCTTTGCAAGTCAGGTGAAAACCATAGACCCTTTACTAACTCCACACTATACTGTATATTGTTTAATAAATATATCACACCCACACTGTGGGGAGATGGATTACCCACTTCCCCTTCCCACTGGCTATTTGGGTAGATTACTGGGAGGGGTGGTGTTGAACTGGCTAGGAACCAGTCACTCTTGGGTGAAACAATCATAAGAGAGGTGACAAAATGTCTAACCTGTATTTGTTCACATAGGCTATAGTCATGTTTATTTTAACTGTATCTGTTCACATTGCACCCATTACCTATGTCACAAAAAATGTGCTGTTCCCTGCTTGTGCATGTAAACCTCTCTGCTATATTCTCTATATAAGCCTGTGGCCCTCAAGAGGTGGCACAGAGCTTCTCTCAGGCAGCTGCTACCAGGTTATGTGAGTAATAAAAGCATGACCAATGCTGGGCTCCCATGTCATTTTTCTGGAATATCAAATCACTTGGTCAGCCTTCCCAGGCTTGACCTCCTACTTACAATTGGTGTAGTCACAAGAATATTCCAGGGTCTTCTAATGGTGTAAGAGCTGTGAACAGCATTGCAATCACAGGGAACTCTATGAGGGAAATCCCAGAGGAGCCCCATTCTTCTATGCTGTTTGAACTGACTCACCTCATAGACACTTGGGGTCCTGTACATGACTTGGTGGATGCCCCATGTATGCCTGGAAGCTTAGTACAGTTAGAGAAGAATGTAGAAGATATCTTCATGAAAAAAGAAAGGAGCAATCCCTGGAAAGAATATAGGAGCAATGCTTGTAAAGAAAATGAGCAACATGCTCTGGCTGTAGCTGTTGCTTGGACAAGTCTCACTGCTTTATGTGAGAGCAGATAAACAGTTGGATGCTGAAGTGAAAACACTGAAAGCTCATAATACTTGCATAAACTTTGGAAGAGTGTAAATGGGGTGTTACTTTGACAATGTTTTAAGTTTTAGTCACATTTTATTTTGATCAGAATTTTTATCAAGATGTTAAAAGGAACTTTCAGTTTTGAATCAATAGCTTACTCCTGATTTTCAAGGCTAAGTGTACTCATAAAACTAATCCAGAATATATAAGGGATAAGTGTCTGTCTGTCTAAACTGCTAAATTAGTGCTTAAATGTATTTATACTGCTCAAGTATTCCAAACTAGTTGATGATTACTAATAAAAATGTTTCTAAGAATGAACTTGCATATTACAGGCAACATGGATACAGTAAAATCAGAGATGTGAAATGATGAAGGGCTTGGAGAAAGCCATACTAAAGGAGTTAGAATTAGGATTCAAATTAGTGAACTCTATTTTTCTGTTGGTGTGTCTTAACTGTTTATGTGTTTGTTCAGTTCATATCTCCAAATGGTAATTTTAACTTAACAAATGAAAATTCTTAAAAGATCACTACTCAAATGGCCAAAAATAAAATAAGCATTTATATTGGCAAATGAGTATAGATATTAATAAAATAAATTAGTATTATATATGTTAAATCTTTAAGATAATGATTTGTAAATTTTTGGCTAATGAAATGATTACAAACCTCTTTTCAAAAAAATTGTTTTTACCTAAATTGAAAATAATAGTTGTTTGTTTTTTACAGAAAATGAAGGTTATGAGACTTAAATGGATATGAAAGAAGTAGAAGGTTTGTGAGAACTTGTGTAAGGGGGTGTGTTTTGTCCTAAGATAAGATGGCTGTTTTTCACAAAATCAGGATGGAAATATGTAGGACAAAACTTGAATGCATACGATAAGTTGTAGACATGTAAGTGAAAGTGAATTTCACTTATTGCTGATTATAATTCAAGCTTATTTAAAGGTGGAATTTGTCTTGAGATGAAGTAACCAGTCAATGTAGTTATTGATGGTTTTGAAAAGTTTTAAAAAGCATTTATCAAAGTAAAAGATTACAATGTAAATGACTCTTGGAAAGCATTATTAAGTAGAATCAACTCTAGGAGTTGGTGATAATAACAAAAAGTAACTTTATAGCAAAAACCTATCCTCAATCTGTTTAATGGTTTAAAAAATACAGAGAAGTTAAGTCTTTTCCAAACTACTTACTAATTTATTGATCACTCTGATAGAGGCATGCTTAAATATAATGTTCAGGCCTGACAACCTTTAATATTCTCGTAAAAGCCTTAAGCATATCTTTAATTGCAAACTGTTGGAAACAATTTCTTCATCTTGTAAAAATTGAGGTGCTGGAATACATACACTTAATCTGTATAATACTAGATAAAAATAAAATGTTGTTAATCATGATTTTAATTATTATAAAAAATGGTATATGTAACAAAAAACAACTTCTTGACCTGGAAATCAAAATGTGGATGCTTTGACTCCTATTCACATGATTTGCCCCCACTACTACTCTAAAAGCAGTTCTGTGGCTGCAGAAATAGAGTGGCCATTGGGGGTTGCCAGAAGTGGTGCATAACACTGGATTATCATAAATTAAATTAACACCACTGCTGTATGCAGCAGTCCCAAATATAGCTGATTTATTGAAAGTAATTTATACCTGGTTATGTCACTGTCACATTGTTTTAGATCTTGCTACTGCTTTCTTTAGTGTCTCCTTAGACAAGTCAAGCCAGCCTGCATTCACCTTCTTGTGGGAAGGCCAACAATTAATTTTACAGGGATTTTCTCAAAGCTATGTGCATAGCCCAACCATCTCCCCAGGCCCCATGGCTAAGGATCAGGCTGCATGAAAGAAACCTGTGGCTGAAACACTATTTAACCAGTAATTCTCTTTCAGAATTAAAAGGAGCATCAGAGATGCTTATCATATCTTGAGAGCCTGGGATGAGAAAATAATTGGGACAACCTGCAGGGTCCCTGCTGCTCTGTCAGATTCTTAAGTGTTGTTAAAGTACAATGTTTTCCGACATGACAAACTCAAAGAAAAAAAATTAATGGCTTTTCTGGGTTATTGGAGGACCTTAATCCCTCATTTAGCTCAGAAATTAAAACCATTGGATGTGTTAATCAGGGAAGGTTGTGCATGGGAGGACACCCTCAGCAGGCTGCTTTTAAAGAAATAAAGAGGGCAATTACACAGGTTCAAGCAGTAAGGGAGGGTGGATCCTGACTTACACTGTTAATTGGATTTGACCAGCACTGATGTTGGTAAGTTTGGGCAATTAAATTATCTCTGCTTCTGTTTCCACAGTTATAAAATGAGCAAACAATATTAATATTATTAGCAAGTCAACCCTATGACAGATAATTGAATTAATATGTAAAGTGCCTAGTGCAAAGTGCACACAAGAAATGCTATTTAATTCTCATTTTTATTGATAACTTTAAAAAATTGTTTCTATTTTGAAAATTTTTTAAGGAGGTACAGGGAATTGAAACAAGACCTTATACATGGGAAGCAGTTGCTCAACCACTGAGCAACCACCCACTCCCTAATTTTTAAAGGATACTTAGATTACACAAATGTTACATAAAAATATAGGGGATTCCCATATGCCCCAATTCCTACACTTCCCATAATTACCCACATTAACAACATCCTTCATCAGTGAGGTACATTCATTGCAATTGATGAACACAATTTGGAGGGTTGCCTCGAAGCATGGATTAAAGTTTACACTGTACTTTTTACTTCCTCCCACCCAATTATATAGGTTATGGCAAGATAAATAATGGCCTGCATCTCTTGTTGCAATGTCATTCAGGAAAATTCCCAAGTCCTAAAATTCTCCTGTATTACATCTGTTTTCCCTCTCCCTGCAATCAGAACCTCCAGTGGCCACTGCCTCTACATCAATGATATAATTTCTTCCATTGCTTGAATCACAATAAGTCTATAGTAGAATAACAGTAAGTTTATTGTAGTCCATAGTTTATTCTCCAGTCCTGAGGATTCCAGGATTGTGATGTCCACTCCACCTTTAATTCAGAAGGGGATGCAATCCCATAGGGCTGATGGATGGGACTTTCTTGATTGCAGTTGCAGACTCCTGGTTTCTTGATATACTAGTTGCCCAACATCATCTTCTTATTGGTTGTCCTTGGTGAGACCAGTGAACTGGAGAGTAGGTGTTGCAACTCTGTTGATATTCAGGGCCCAGCTGGTGCATGAATATCCAAAAGATTTAAGTCTCTCTAGTACTACTAGCACTTTAGTACTAATTATAGGTTCAAATAGAAGGACAGAAAAGTCATGTGTTGGGATAACACAACTGAATCCAACTCTGTCACACTGGGGTGCATAAATACCAAAGTAGGGCCCACTGGTAAGGCAACAAACCCCTGAGCTATCTGCCCTGTCTATAGTTTCTGGATGTCTCCAGAACCCTCAGAAGCCCCACTATTTGTGGTAGTATCTACTTTGGCAGTCAATGAGATACTACTGAGACATGTATAATTGTAACCCCAGGAATGACTCCCTGACTCACTTTGAAGTCTTTTTGCCATATAAACTCATTTGTCTTTACCTTTCCCCCCTTTTGGTTAAGGTCTTTTTCCAGTTGCATTGCTAGTTGGTGCTTGGAAGTACTCCCTTGTTGTCAGGGAGGCTTAACCCCAGGACTCATGTCCCATGTTGGGGGGAAGGTAATGTATGTATGTTGAGTTCATCTTAGAGAAGCCATATAATACTAGACACACTGTAATACTAGGCTAAGTTTCAATTTCAAGAGTAAAGGTTTATACACATAGTCATCAATATCAAGAGACCATCAATGGACAATCCTCCTTCATTTGGTATTGCCCCTGTACTTGGGGGATTCTTGCTGATCCATTAGAAAATGTGGCACAGCTCCCTAGGATGGGAATTTGATATTCCTTCAGTTATTGTGTGAATCTCCACCCACTGTGACAATGCCCCATGAACATTTGAACACAAATACATGCCTTATATATATGCCAAGCTGAGTTACCTCCCTTGTACCCTCTCTACTGACAACCCACACTAATGAGTCTCCCCTGACACAGTTATAGCCTTCTGTGATCCAAAACTTCTTCAAATATGAAACCAATAAAATAGCCAAATACAATTAAAATAAAATAATAACGAGAGTTTTTAATAAAAGAAATAAAATGCAAAAAAATAAAAAATAAAAATGTGGGATAAAAAATAATGAAAAAAATTAAAACTGTTTTTTACATTTTTCTTTTCATTACTGTAAGATCTGTTGTCCTATATGTACAATGACATTTTCTTCCATTTATTCCCCAGTGTCTTACTTTTTTTCATTTTGTCCTCAAAGAAGTTTTAAGTTACAGAAAATTCACATACTGAACACAGGGGACTCCCATATATACCAAATCCTCTCCCTTTTCCCCCTTCCCCTATTAATAACCTTTTATATATGGATGGCACATTTGTTACAACTCATAAATAAATATTGAAACATAGCTACCAACCATTGTCAATGGTTTACATTATGGCTTACATTTTGGACCGTACACTTTTATAAACTTTGACGCAATTCAACATGGCCTGTATCCATCATGGCAAGATTATGTAGAACACTTCCATTTCCCCCAAAATCCTGACTGTTCCATCTATTCCATTCTTCCATTGTCCTCCCCTTGGAACCCATGGCACCCACATGGCTACACTACTTGCACCAGATTCATAGTTACTTGCAGCAACACTGAGGGCTTGACACACTGGTCTGTCCTTCCCTATTAGGCACCACCCATGCTATCAAGAGACTCCTGCCCCTTTATTTCAGAGCATAGCAGGCCTCCCCAGGATGGGAGTCTACCAACTTGCCGCTCATTCCGTGGGTCTCCACCCATTGATATAACACACTATGGCAAGAAGAACACTCACACACTCTCTAGAAGACTGCCCCAGGTGTGTCCTGTTCTGAATACCCCCCACATCCAACGCCCCAAACCAGCAAACCTCACTTGCCATATTGTCAAAAGGGCCTTCCCAGCAATATGCTTTCAACCAATCTCCAGTGTTCACTTACTCCCTCCACCAAATCTTCTCCCAGTTTCATGGTCACTCCAACTCACCCTTGCAAACCAAACCCCTTGACAAACGAGCACCAACCAACTCAACAATATCATTACATCACGGTCATATGCCTCCACTGTACAACCACAGACTTCCACATTATCATAGATTTTGCTCATATGGGCATTGATTCACAATATCTCCCTTTCTGTTTCCTGAAATCCTATCTTCCAGACACTACCACTGTCAGTCTGTTCAATTTGCTTAATTCAGATCAGTGAGGTCATCTATTATTTGTCCTTCAGTGACTGGCTTGCTTCACTCAATATAAGGTTCTCAAGATTAATCAATGTTATCCTGTGTGTTAATACTGTATTCCTTCTTACAGGTGAATAATATTCCATTGTATGTGCATACCACAATTAGTTTATCCATTCATCTGTTGAAGGGCATTTGGGTTGATTCTGACTTCTGGCTATAGTGAATAGTGAATAGTGAGTAGTGAATAATGAACATTGGTGTGCATATATCAGTTCGTGTCCTTGCTTTCAGTTTTTTGGGGTATATACCCAGCAGTGGAATTTCTGGATCTTATGGTAGTTCTATAGTTAGTTTTCTGAGGACCCACCAAACTGTTCTTCACCGAGGTTTCAGCATTCTACATTTCCAATGGCAGAGGATGACAATTCCCATTCTTCCACATACTTTCCAACATTTGTAGTCCTCTGTTTATTTAATAGCTGCCAGTATGATGGGTGAAAGATAACATCTCTTTGAAGTTCTGATTTTCATTTCCCAAAAAGCTAGGGATGTTGAGGATCTATTCATGTGCTTTGTAACCATTTGTATTTCTTCTTTGAAGAAGTGTCTACTCAAATCACTTGACCATTTTTTAAATGGCATTTTTGTCTTTTTATTTTTGAGGTGAAGGATTTCTTCATAAATGCTGGATATTAGGCCCCTATCAGATATATGGTTACCAAATAGTTTCTCCCATTGTGTAGGCTGCCTTTTCACTTTCTTGACAAATTCTTTTGAGGTGCAAAAGGTTTTTCATTTTGAGGAGCTTCCATTTATCTATTTTTTATTTCACTGCTCATGGTTTGTGTGTAAAGTTCATGACACCATTCCCTAATACAAGATCATGTAGATGCTTCCCTACATTATCTTCCAAGGTCTTTATCATCTTGGCTCTTATATTTAGATCTTTGATCGATCATGAGTTGATTTTTGTATAAGGTGTGAGATGGTGTTTCTCTCACATTCCTTTGGATATAGATATCCAGTTCTCCAAGCAACATTTGTTGAAGAGGCCATTGTCTCCTAGTTAAATGGGCTTGGTGACCTTGTCAAATATCAGTTGACTGTATATGTGAGAATATATATCAGAACTCTCAATTCAATTCCATTGGACAGTATGTCTATCCTTGTGCCAATATCATGCAGTTTTGACCACTGTAGCTTTGTGGTATGTTTTAAAGTCAGGTAGTGTGATTCCTCCAATTCTGTTTTTCTTTTTCAATATGTCTTTCACAATTTGAGACTTCTTCCCTTCCAAATAAATTTCATAGTTTCTCTAATTCAGTAAAAAGTAAAATGCTGTGGTGATTTTTATTGGGATTGCATTTAATCTGTATTTAAATTTGGGTAAGATAGACATCTTAATGATGTTTAGTCTTAGTCTTCTTATCCATGAACATGATATTCTTCCATTTAAGTCTTCTTTGATTTCCCTTGTCATTGCTGTGTAGATTTCTGCATATAAGTCATTTATATCTTTTGTTAAATTTATTCCTATGTATTTTATTCTTTTAGTTGATAATGTAAATGGGATTTTTTTTATTGATTTCCTACTCAGATTGCTCATTATTGGTGTACAGAAATGCTACTGATTTTTGTACATTGATATTATAACCTGTAACTTTACTGAACTAATTAATAAGCTCTAAAAGTTTTGTTGTAGAATTCACAGGGCTTTCTATATGTAGGATCATGTCATCTACAAATAGTGAAATTTTTATTACTTCTTTTCAATTTGGATGCCTTTTGTATCTTTTCCTTGCCTACATGCTCAATGAATTACTTCTAAGACAATGTTAAATAGAAGCAGTGAAAGTAGACATCTTTGTCTTCTTCCCAATCTGAGGGAAAACTTTAGGCTTTCTACATTGAACATGATGGTAACTCTGGGTTTTTCATATATACTCTTTATTATATTGAGGAAGTTTCCTTGTATTCCTATCTTTTGTAGTGTTCTTATCAGGAAAGTGTGCTATATTTTGTTGAATGCTTTTTCTGCATCTATAGAGATGATCCTGTGTTGTTGTTTTTTTTTTTTTGAACTGTTTATGTGATGTATTAGATTGATTGATTTTATGTTAAACCATCGTTGCATACCAGGTATGAAGCCCACTTGGTCATGGTGTATAATACCTTTGATGTGTTTTCAAATACAGTTACCAAGTGTTTTATTGTGGATTTTAACATCTATGCTCATTAGAGAGATTGGTCTACAGTTTTTCTTTCCTGTGTCATCTTTATTAGGCTTTGGTATTAGGGTGATGTTGGCATCATAGAATGAATTAGGCAATGTTCCTTCCACTTCTATTTTTTTGGAAGAGTTTAAGCAGGATTGGTGTTAGTTCTTTCCAGAATGTTTTGTAGAATTCACCTCTGCAGCCATCTGGTCCTGGGCTCTTCTTAGTTGGGAGGATTTGTTGACTAATTCTATCTCATTGCTTGTGATTAGTCTATTGAGTTAATCAATTTCTTCTTTTGACAATGGAGGCCTCTTGTGTATTTCTTGGAATTGGTCCTTTTCCTCTAA
The DNA here is from genome assembly GCA_029593785.1 of Cabassous unicinctus. NCBI lineage: Eukaryota > Metazoa > Chordata > Mammalia > Cingulata > Chlamyphoridae > Cabassous > Cabassous unicinctus. Next base: position 34,762 of record JAQZBX010013642.1, read on the forward strand.
ATTATCCATCTTGTTGGCATATAATTTTTCAAAGTATCTTCTTATGATACTCTTTATTTCTTTGTGGCCAGTGGTGATATACACTTCTTCATTTCTTATTTTATGTATTTGCAACATCTCTTCTTTTCTTTGCTAATCCAGGTAAGGGTTTGTCAATTATCTTAATCTTTTCAAAGAAACAGCTTAAAGTTTTGTTTATATTTCTAGTACTTTCTTTTTTTCAATTTCATGTAGTTTTGCTCTAATCTTTCTTTCTTTCTACTTCCTTTGGGATTACTTTGTTGTTCTTTTTCTGATTCCTCTAGGTGTGCAATTAGGTCTTTGATTTTAGCTCTTTCTTTTATTTTACAGGCATTTATTCAAGTTGATCCATGATGCTTTTTTGGACATCTCTGATTAGTTTTTCCATATTCTGCCCCTTTTCCCTCTGGTAGTTTAAACTCCATGCAGTTGCCAGATTCTTGCTGATCAGCTCTCTGTCTCTGCCTCCTTTCTGATGTAATTCTGCTCTTTACTTAGGTAGCTGTATATGACAGTCTGCCTTAGGCAATCCCTGTCCCTGCCCTCTGTCAGGTCAGGGTCCCTTTCAGTATTCAAGGGGTGCCCAACTGGCTTAACTCACCAAAAAGAAATCACTATGCACCCTCCCAGACCCTTCTTCCTAACAGAGAATCAGTCATCACACTCCTGTTTGGAGCAGAGAGTCAGTGGCTCCACCTAGCCTATCTGCCTTGAGGGTGGGGTATGTGTGCTGCTTCCAGCCACCGAGGTGAGCAACCCATGATTTTCCCCTGTCTTCCCTATCTGTCCAGGACTCTCCTAGATAAATCAGAGCACCTTCAAACTCTATATTTAGCCAAAGGAGCTGGCAGGGAAGAAGACATCTGCTCTCCTCTCAGTTAAATAAAATTCACCAGGAGTTTTATTCTCAGTTAATATCTCAGTGGTGGGGGAGGGGAGTGGTTCCCAGTAGCTGAGAGGTTTAATAACTCATGATTACTTGTTTTGGCTTCTTCATCTCCTTGACCCACACTCTCCTGGGAGTTATGAAGCAGTGTCGTGGTTAACTGTACCCCAAAGCAGGTCCCCAAGGCAGCTTCTGGCTCTTTCTCCATTGTTTAATGAGAACTGAACCTTATCTTCTTTACGCATTGGCCATGTTCGCATTATCCCCCTGTTATTTCTTTCTTTCTGCTTGCTTTGGGATTGTTTTGTAGTTCTTTATCTATTTTCTCCAGATCTTCAGTTAGGTCTTTGATTTTAGCTATTTTTAAAATGTATTTTTTATTTCTTTTAAAGATACTTAGAAAATAGAAATGTTACATAAAAATATAGGGGATTCCCGTATGTCCCACTCCCTACAACTGCCACATTTTCTTAAATTAACAACATCCTTCCTTAGTGCAGTACATTCATTACAATTGATGAACACATTTTGGAGCATTGCTGCTAAGCATGGATTATAGTTTACACTCTCTCCTGCACAATTTCGTAGGTTATGGCAAGATATGTAATGGCCAGTATCTGTCATTGTAATGTCATTCAAGAAAATTCCCAAGTACAGAAAGTGTTTATTTTTTCCTTTTTAATATAGACATTTAAAGCTATAAATTTCCCTCCCAGCACAGCCTTCACTCTATTCCATATGTTTTGATAAGTTGTGTTCTAGTTTTCATTCATCTCAATGTATTTACTCATTTCCTTGCAATTTAACCTTTGATCCACTGATTGTTTAGGAATATTTTGTTTAGACTCCATGTATTTGCAAATTTTCCATTTCCCACTTATTGATTTCCAACTTCTTTCCATTATGACCAGAGAAGGTACTTTCTATAATTTCAGTCTTCTTAAATTTATTGAGAGCTGTGTTGTGGCCCAATATGTGGTCTCTCCTAGAGAAAGATTCATAGGCACTTGAGAAGAATGTAGAATCTGCGGATATGGGGTGAATTGTTCTGTACATGTCAAGTCCAGCTCATTTATCACATTGAGTTCTCTGTATCTTTGTTGATCTTCTATTTAGGTGTTCTATTTATTGGTGTTAGTGGTGTTTTGAAGTTTCCATCTATGAGTATAGAGATTTCTCTTGCAGTTTTGCCAGAGTTTGCCTCATACATTTTGGGGCACCCTTGTTAGTGCATAGATATTTATGACTGATATTCCTTCCTGGTGGTTTGACCATGTTGACCTTCTGCATCTCTTATCACTTCTTTGCATTTAAATTCTGTTTTGTCTGTCAGCAGTGTGCATACCCTTGATCTCTTTTGGATATGATTTGCATGAAATATCTTTTTCCAACTTTTCCATTTCAATCTATTTGCATCCTTGGGTCTGAGGTGAGTCTCCGGAAGACAGCAGAGAGATGGCTCATGTTTTCTTATCTGTTCTGTTAGCCTGTCTTTTGTTAGGGTAGTTTACTCTGTTAACATTCAATATTATTCCTGTAAAGGCATTAATTAATTCAGCTATTTTGTTCTTTGTCTTTCATATGACATGTCTTATTTTTTTCTCGTCTTACCTTGCTGGATACCCTATCTGGTACACTTCACTCTTACGCTCTCCTCCAAGCCTCTCTTTTCTTTTCTGGCTGCAGAAATAACTTTAGTGTTTCTTGCAGAGATGCATTCTTGTTTATGAACACTTAGTTTCTATCTATATATGTATATTTTAAACTCACCATCATATTTGAAGGACAGTTTTTCTGGATAATGAATTCTTGGCTGGGAGATTTTCTCTTTCAGTACCTTAATTATATCATATCACTGTCTTTTTACCTCCAAGGTTTCTAAAGATAAAGCCACACTCTCTTATTGGACGTCCCTTGTATGTGATGTTTCACTTTTCCCTTGCTGCTTTCAGAATTTTCTCTTTATCTTTGGCATTTAGCATTATGAATATTGTGTGTCTTGAAGCAAGTTTATTTGGATTTAGTCTAATTGGCATATGCTGTGCTTCCCAGATACATATATGCAAGTCTTTCAAGACAGTTAGGAAATTTTTGGCCATTATTTCCTCAACAATACTCTTTCTGCTCCTTTTCCCTTCTCTCCTCCTTCTGGAATTCCCATAACACATATGTTACTGTGTTTCATTTTCTCATTAACTCCTTGAGCCCCTGCTCAATTTTTTCCATTCTTTTCACTGTTTGTCCTTCTCTCTTTTCAATTTCAATTTCTCTTTCTTCTATACTGCAAATTCTTTCTTCTATGATTTCAAATCTGCTGTTGTGTGCCTCTATTATATTTTTAATCTCACTTATTTTGTCCTTCTTTCCCATACCTCTGTTATATTTATATTCAAGTTTTCAAATTTTTCTTTGCACTCATCCAGTGTCTTCTTAATATCTTTATATCACTTTCGCCATGTTGTCTTTCAACTCCATGATTTGATTTAGGAGATTTGTATGAACTTCATTGGTTACCTGTTTCAAGTCCTTTGTCTTGTCTGGAACTTTGGTTTATTCCATTGCCTGGGTCATATCTTTCTTTTTCTTAGTATGTCTTGTACTATTTTACTGATGTCCTATCATCTGATTCTGATGCTGAGTTTACTCTGATGTTCAGTTTCTCTCTCTTGCCTAGGTATTTACTGTTAAGGCGTTGTGTGCTACTGCCATTTTTTGAAACTTGGATCAACTTGTTCAAGATATTTAGAATTGTCCCAGTTTAACTTCTGAAACCAGGGCTAAGGAATCAGTAATGGAGTACAGGCCAGTATCCAAGGTCTTTGGATAGGGTGGCAGTAAATGAACCTTGCTTGCCACTTTTATTTATTTCCTTTTTTTTTTCCTTTTCATGCACTTTTTAAAAAATTTCTTAAAGATACTTAGATGACATAAATGTTACACAAAAAAATATGCGGATTTTCATATGCCCTACCTCCCACAGCTCCCACAACGTCCCACATAAACATCCTTCATTAGTGTGGCACATTAATTGCAATTGATAAACACATGCTGGGGCTTTGTCAATAAGTATAGACCATACTTCACATTGTAGACAACACTCTTTCCCACACAGTTCTGCATGTTACATGATGATGTAAAATGGCTTATATCTGTCATTGCAATGTCACTCAAGAAGATACCCAAGTCCCAAAAAAGCCCCTGTGCTACAACTGCTTTTCCCTCCCCCTGCCCCCAGAGCCACCAGTGGCTATTGATGCCACATCATTGTAATTTCTTCCATTGCTTGTATCACAATATGTCTGTAGTAGAATACAAATAAATCCACTCTGGTCCAAGGCTTTTCCCCCCATCCTGAGAAGCTTGGGTGGTGATGTCCACTCCTGCCGCGGTCCAGCCGAGGCATGAGGGAGCAGGCTGAAGGGGATTAAGGGAGTCAGCGAGAATGATGAGTCGCACACCAAGTTGAGTGAGAATCCACGTGTATATTTTTTGTAGGATAGCTTAGTTTTATATAATATTTTTTGGGCAGGCTTGTAAGCATTCCTTCTGTAGTTATGTAAAGTTTACATAAGCATTCTTTCTATAGTTAAGCAAGGTTGCAGGCACAATATAGACTTTAGGTAAGCATTAGGATGTTAACTTTTATAGAACATTAACTTGTGGCTTAGAAATTCCTGTTCTGATGCCAAGATTAGATAAACCAGACTTGTGGTCAACTAACATATCTAATTGCAGCACTAACCCATGGTTACATTTTAACGTTTACTATCTAAAAGGTTATTAAGATCCTAAACTATCTTTAAAGCAGTAGTTTTTACCTCACATCAGAGATTTAAGGAAATCTACTTTATAATGGGCTTAAGTTAGTTAGGCATTTACATCAGAGTTAT